>JARFJB010001603.1:1152500-1372500 GCA_036346205.1 Vesta saturnalis
TATGATGAGGATGGTGACATTGCAATTTCTATTTTTAGCTTGAAGTGGAGTATTCACCTTCAATGAACTCATGACCTACTTTTTATGCATAGCTTATGAGATCATCGTCGTGACCTTCAAGTGGAGTAGACCTTGAAAATTCTATTCTTAGATTTATGATTACCTTGCAATTTCTATTTTTAGCTTTTCACCCTGACCTTTTTATATTTCTAAGAAATGTTGCGAAACAGCTATCTGTTTTGGGAAACGGACCCCCTGTTTAAGGAAACGGCTACCTGTTTTTAGGAAACGGCTACCTGTTTTCGGAAACGGCTACCTGTTTAGGGAACGGCCACCTGTTTAGCTCACTTGAGGGCGTGGCATTGCTTGAAACATGCACCTCAGGGCTCTTGATTTCTAGAATTGAGATAACAATCTATTTTTAAAATAACTGAATAATGGATCGTCTTTGTTATCAGAGGTGTGACCTTATAAACATAAACTTTAAATCGTTGACAATGGATTGCCTTTGTTCTTGAAAGAGATGTATTTAGATAACAATCTATTTTTATAAATCAACCGGAACAATGAATCGTCTTTGTTCATTTACCTTTGAAAATTATAAGCATAGACTTTGAACAATACATCGTCTTTGTTCATGATTTCAGAATTGAGATAACAATTTATTTTATAACTCGACCAGAAGAATGAATCGCTTTTGTTCTTTTACCTTGAAAATTGTAAGCATAGACTTTGAAGCGTTGACAATGGGTCGCCTTTGTTATTGATTTCCTAGAATTGAGATAACAATCTATTTTTAGAATAACGGAACAATAGATAGTCTTTGTTCTTTCATGTGGTCTTGAAAGCATAGACTTTGAACCGTCGACAATGCATCGTCTTTGTTCTTGATTTCCTAGAATTTCAGAAGCTATGGCTCAACCAAAACAATAGATCGTCTTTGTTCTCTCATGTGGCCTTGAAAGCATAGACTTTAAACAACCCCTTTGTTCTTGATTTCTCAGAATAGGGCGTGCTCTTGAAACATGCATAGACTTGCTTGAGACTGAGGGCAATGACTTCAGGATAATCAAAAACCTAGTAACTTTTCTAGTGACTTTGAAGCGGGGGACTTAGCAGGGTTGCTACCCCTTGAAATAGGCAATGTTACTAACCTGTGACCTTGAAACGGGGAACGCGTACGTGCACGGTGAGTTAGGATCCGTATACCTATACGCGTAATTTATATAAGAAATATGCGTCCTACATATTACAACATGCTTAAACTTGTTAAATACCTACTTTTGACCTTGACTAGAAATATAATATGATGATGATCAGCAGGGTTACCAACCTAACACGTGGCCTTGACTTAGCAGGGTTACTACCCCTTCACAGGGTTACCAACAACGTGGCCTTGACTTAGCACCCCTTGAAATAGGCAATGTTACCAACCTAGAAATCTAGAGACCTTTCTGGTGACTTTTTCTAGATCTGGTGACAAATCTAGTGACAAAAGTGGATCAGAAGTGCGGTAGCTATACTACTGAATTAACTGGCCTTTGCGCTTAAGTATTAGTGCATATAATTCTCCAACCCATAATCCTGAAAAATTCTTATTCAAAACACTTAATCCCATTTGTGAAGAAGCAAAATCCTGTGTTATAGACTCTTTTGATTTTCTAAACAAACAGGACACTATACATTTTGATAAAGAAAATATTTTAGTAAGTTTTGACGTTACGTGATTGTTTGCACAAGTTCCAGTAAAAGAAACAACCCAACCTTTACAAGATAAACATTCGTTAAGTCAAGATTTAATAAAATTAATAACTCGCTGCATGAAATTCACTTATTTCATGTACAGGGTGTTTTTAAATTCTTGCGAAAAAAAAAGTCAGAAGGTGATAGCCAGTATGAAATTATGATGGGTCTTTCCTATAACAAAATTTCCACAGTCCATCCCCTTCCGAGATATCACCCTAAAAGGTGGTGAGTAAAATTGAGTTTCTATTTTTTTTCTCAAATATTTTGTGAAATAAAAATCCTAGAACCAATAGATCCAGAGAAAAAAAATACAATATCCCGTATGATACCGTCACAAAATTTAATCTCGAAAAAAAGATTTGATATTATGTAAAGTAAGGGTTGCTATGTTCATCCCCTTATAATGTAACAGGAATGTTCAAAAAATACCGGTGGTTAGTCCTTTGCGAGTGCAAAGTCCATCATTACTTAAATTTGAGAAAAAAATGCAAACTCAATTCAGCGCAATTAAAACCAAAATGCTGATATCGCTACCTCGTTATCTACCCACATAGTTTACAAACCTTAAATCAATTTTTGCACCTCCTAAACAAAATTCACAATGGAAATTGTGAATTTTGGCCATTTTAATAACAAAATTTCCTAATGGAAAATTTAAATTTAATAGCTACCGAAAACCTACTGATACGGGGCGATACTTAAACTATGAAAATTCTGGACATCATGGACTCGAAGGTATCACCAAATTTTTAATACAGAATGGTTATACTAAAAGCAAATTAACAACGTGATGAAAAAGATTAACATCTCGAATATGCAACCAGCACCTTTAACCATAAATAAGGAAACGAAAAAACACCTTATATTGCCTTACATCAAAGGTGTTACTGATCGCATTGCCAAACAGTTTCCTAAAAATGATTTTCTAACAGTTTTCAAATCTTACAAAATTTTACGCCAATCGATAAGAAATCCTAAAGACAAAACTAATGGTGAATGCCAAGGCGTATATGAAATTTCATGTAGTAATTGTTTAAATACTTACATCGGCCAAAGGAATCGTAAATTATTTATTAGAACTCAAGAACAGAAATCAGCAATTCAACAAAAGAACACTAGCTCTTCACTAGCAACTCATCAATTGGAAACCGGTCATAATATAGATATTAATAAAATCAAATTAGCAGCACCAAATTACTATTACGAGGAGGAATTATTAGAGAAGCTATATTAATAAACGTCCATATGATCCAAATAAACTCAACGATAGTCTACGATTGCTGATAATTTGTAAAAACTTAATTACCGAAATTACCCCGTCATCACTACCACCTAAAACTCTCGAAATTCTTGCAATACCTCAAAATCAACATTACAATTCCTATAATGTACCAACGAAACCCAGTCACACCCACATAATAAACAAGTAAATATAAAATTATAGAGTTTCATTTATCATGTAGGGTGTCCCGGGAACTGACGCACATCCGAAGACAGGGGATAAAGGACAACGATTGGAGATGTTTTGACTTTTTTTTTGTTTTTACAGAAACGGTACGTGATAGCTGGAAACTAATGACGCTTTTACTATTAATTTTATGGTGTCAATTTCTTTTTCGAAATTCTAAGAAAATGCAGAATTCAAGATGGCGAAGGAAATTTTTTTCCAAATTCAGTGAAAAGACAACAGTTGTCCAAAGAATAAAATTTCTTTTCAAAAATCAAAGGATTCGATTAAGTTCCTTTTACCGAAATAAATATTAAAATTCGACCATTTCTACAGTTTTAATCATTTTAAGGTAAAATTTAGTATTATTGCTAACGATAATTAGGATTCATTATCAACAAGATTTCAGCTAAAGGCAAACAATTTTTTGGGCGCCACCAGACATGCAGTTTCTCTTAAAGTTTAAAAACTTTAATTTCTTTTTTTTTTTTTTTGTGTAACTCCATTCCCTAAAACGTCACTGAATTCGGAAAAAAATTTCCTCCGCCATTTTGAATTCTCCATTGTGTTAGTATTTTGAAAGAGAAACTGACACTACCGAATTGGCCCCCTATGATATTAGTAGTAAACGTGTCCAGCTTTCGCATAAGAACCTTTCTTCGACACTGCAGCATTCAAACGAAAACACGCAGAAAAAAAAATGTAAGTCAAAACATCTCAATTGTTGATATATATATATATATATATATATATATATATATATATATATATATATATATATATTATATATATATATATATATATATATATATATATATATATATATATATATATATATATATATATATATATATATATATATATATATATATATATATATTGGTTTTAGATTTCGCGGTGTTGACTATGATGTTATTGTTCTTCCGGATGTCTTCCGGTCTACTTTGGTGGGTTCTTAAAGGAACCATCTCCTCCATCACACTTCGGCTGAATTGTACCAGTCATCTTGGCTGATCCTTGATCTACTTGTGATTCGAGCCAAGACATCATTTCAGTTCGAACCACGAGAAGTCGAGCACGTATCACCTGAAGGTGGCTATCCACGACCACAGAAGTACACTTGATTGCATTAATAAGAACCTTTTCCACACCTTTCAAAACTTAACAGGAAAATCCATTCATCCGATTATCTTTGATACTATTGATAGATTAGTAGAAAACACGATTGAATTACCTATAAATAAAAAAACAGCCACACAAAGTCACACATTTGAAAAACTATGCAAGAAATCACAAAACTACATACAATCATAGAAAACCGTGCACAGTCTTAGTCACGCATTAATCGACGAGGAACTATCCTTGAAAAAGGTTTCAATTATGCAATAACTCCAAAAGTGATTCCAACAAAAAACATAATCACTAACGTAGAAATGGCTCTAAAAGGTTTAGAATCACAATTTGCTGATAAAATCAGATTAGAAGTCGCCAACATCATAAAAGGCTCATTCACCTAAACCAAACGTTAATAAAAATCATCCAGATGTCCTAAAAGAGTTCAAAAAGAATAGCAAAATCTTGATTCTTCCTGCAGGCAAAGGTAACGCTACCGTTATAGTGAACAGTGAAGATTACCATAACAAGATGATAGATTTACTAAATTCCACGTATTGCCAAAAGAATAATTCTGATCCTAGTAGAGAAGAAAACCAAGGCGATCATCAAGTCTTCACCTTTAGATGAAAAATTAAAAAAGGAGCTCATGCCAAGAGAAAAAAGCTCAGGATTCCCCAAAATATATGGTTTAACAAAAATTCATAAGGGGGACAGTTGGCCTCTGAGACATATAGAAAGTGTGTTTAACTCCCCTACAAATGAACTTGCTCGCTACTTAGCAAAAACTTTTTCAACCAATATGTGAAAACGCAAATTCATCAAGACTTTTTAAACTTAAAAACCTTCAATTAGATAGTGATGTGCTTGTTAGTTTTGACGTTGTTTCCTTGTTTACAAAAGTACCAATTCAAGACACCATGAACGTTCTACATAACAAACGTCATTTGGACGTGCAATTATGCAAAGTAACTGAGCATTGTACGTCCACGACACATTTTACATATAATGGTCAGTTTTACAAACAAGTTTAAGGTGCCCCAATGGGCTTACCGTTTTCCCCAACCATTGCGAACGTGTACATGGAAGATTTTGAAAACAAAGCTTTCAGTTCAACCAACCTTGAACCTAAATGTTAGTACGGGTACGTGGACGACACATTCGTTGTTTGACCTCACGATTTAGATAACTTGAATGACTTCCTTCGATATATCAATAACATATCCAAACATCCAATTCACAATGGAAGTTGAATCTGGTAACAAACTATCTTTCTTAGACGTCTTGATAAAAATACATGATGATGGAACACTCAAACACAAATTATGTAGAAAAGTGAATATAAGAAATATTCTGTATGCTGTCGCTCCTACATAGGACAGACAAATCGAAGATTAAGCATGAGAGCACAAGAGCACAACTTGGCAACATGGATACTGGTCACAAAATAGACACAGACAACATTCAATTATTCGCTGCTGTAATTGAGAAGATACCTTTCGCACTTAACAAGAGGGACGGTACTACGAGAATATCACCTTATGGAAAATTATCATAAAAAAACGGGATACACCTTTACAAGGAGTTAACACTGGCGAGAATTCCGACGACCAACCAATTACAAATGGTGTTCAAAATGTTGAAACTACATCTACCCATCACACGCAGTAAAACGCGTGTAAATCGCAGTAAATCGACACATAAAAAATTAAAAACTGGACATTAATGACAAATTGTCAATTCTTGAAATAGAAAACGAAGAAGTTTTCGAAACGTAGATTTATTAATTGAATAACACGAGGAAAACTCTAGTATATATATATATATATATATATATATATATATATATATATATATATATATATATATATATATATATATATATATATATATATATAAACTGGAGATTATTTGCGTTAAAATAAGCCGATTTGACCAAATTTACCTTCGTCTAAAAGTTGATACTAACGGAGCTACAGCGTGTCAAAGTCGAAAAAATACTTCACATTTCCTTTCATATCTTTCGACTACTTCCAGCTAATTTCATGAATTTTCTTATACGGGGGTTTTTTGGTATAGAAACCAATATATATATATATATATATATATATATATATATATATATATATATATATAAAATATATATATATATATATATATATATATATATATATATATATATATATATATATATATATACCTTTGTGTTTTCTATTTTTAACTTTTTTTGGCTAAAAGGACAAGGTTCAGATTACGACAAAGCCCAATCTGTTATACCACGCAACAAGCTTACATTTGCGTTTTCAATTTTCACATTTCATAAAATTGTTTAAACATCTTAAACATTTCTAAAAGATATTATTACTACTGGGTACGAAAACTATAAGTGTTATCGAAACGTTTAGATTTGTATAAAAATAAACACAAAAATACACCATAAAGTACCAAAAAAGGGCTAAGTATTTTAAATAAGTGTGAATACAATGTTTAAAGAAAAGAAAGTATATTGTTAATAAGAATTAGAGAAGTGAAGTATTCAGACAGTTGATGGTAATCATATAGAACTAGGGATAAAATATTAGTTATTGTACACTGCAGTAAAACGTTTCTTAAATTGGTTCTGCCATTATAAATGGCAATACGGGATATAACTGGTGTCAAACAATACACGACCTTGCAACCTACAAAATGGAAATTTTAATAATCATTTTTTAGGTTTAATTCTGCCATCTCTTTTGTAATACGTTCTTACAGAAAATAGGCAACAATGTAAAAGCGAAAACGATAAGCTATGTCGACGCACGATTAAAAATTCAGTAGTAGTAGGAGGTTTTGAACGGACTAGAAAAACTTGAGTCACTCTAAATCGGTTAAGAACACGTCATGTATATGCAAAGCTACGGTTTTTAAATAGAATTTGGTCCCTGATGCGACATGTAGATGCGGAAATTCTACCGAAACTATAAAACACATGGTTGTGGAGTGCCCCTTAACAAAATTTGATGGCGGTTTTACTGCAATTCATCAAACCGTTTCTGACGCCATCAATTGTTTGCAACAACTTCAACCATTTGATGTTTGTGAAGATCTTACCGTTTTATTATCTTAAATATTCCTTAAACATGAAATATGTAGTTGTAAATTTCATAAATATATATATATATATATATATATATATATATATATATATATATATATATATATATATATATATATATATATATATAGTTGTGTGTCGTATATATATATATATATATATATATATATATATATATATATATATAATCACTGTTATTCAAAAACAACCATCGTGTATTTAACTCTTTAACAGCATCACCTCATATTTATGTTTTGCCGTTTAATTTACAATAGTACTAACTCTTGATAGAAATATTTTGAATGTTTTAAGTTATGTACTTTTTGGAAAATCATCACATCAAAAATACCTATTTGTGAAAGGTAGGTAGTTACTATTATTCGGTTAAAACCGGATCCAATTGTAAAACAAGCGTTAGATAATTTTTATTATCATCATCCCATATTTATATTTTGACACGTGGTTTACAACAATGCTAAATACTTATGGAAATATTTTGAGAATTTTAAATTATGTAGTCTTTGAAAAAAAATTAAATCAAAGACTTTATTTGTACTTTGACAATTTTTTTTAAATTATAATTTACGTTACATTGTACATCACTGCAAAGGCATAATAAATCCTAAAAAATTACACCTTTCCCAGCTTTCTAGTGCTATTAAATAAGTCCGATCAGGTTTTTTGGACTAGTTTTTGAAAAATTTACATGGCTATATTTCAAAAACGGTTTGAGATAAAAATTTAAGTGTGGTATTCTTTTAGTCCTAGATGGTAAGCTAAATTGGTTGTGTTGAGTTGACAGGGAATAGTTACGATTGCTACCTACACAGGTTAAACCCACACAACCTAGTATTAAGCTCTTTGCAATACCTCGACTCCATGCTTGGTTTCTCCAAATAATAAAAAAAAAACGATTTTAATCAATGGATGTTCAATAAGTGATTATGTGTGAAGAATGAAATATTTTTGCCTGTGTTAATGAGTTCATATGCAGTTCAATGTTTTTTTATCAAATGACAGTTATAACTGAGTATGATGACAGTAAAAATAATGTCTACTGTTCAGCATTGTTTATAAAAATTTGTGGATTGCAACCAAAGGAAGAAATAACTTGGCCATAAAAATTAAGACTCTGAAGTAAAGTCAAGAAAAGTAGGTGATTAATGGTGTGAAACGCTTTAGTAAAATCTAGGAGTACTAAGCACGTAAATTTATTATATCAACGGCTTTGCATATGTCGTTAACATTGTGAACTTGTAAGGTATTGGCGAATTTGTGCATTACCCGCTTTTTCCAACACTTTAGATACTACTGGTAAATTACTAATAGGTCGAAAATCTTTATATGATGTTGGATCAGGAATTTTAGGTATAGGTACAATTTTTCCAGATTTACAAGCGGAAGGAAAATAATGAACTTCAAGACAAGAATTGATGATGATATGTGTAATGATGTGAATAATGAAAGCATAGCTCATCAGAAGCATTTTAGTGCTTGTATAATTTAATCCTGACGAATTAGTAGAAATGGTTTTAAATAATTATGTTTTCTTTAGTAACCGTAACAAACCAAAATTGACGATCTATATTGCTATTGTAAAACTTAAACACCTCCTGGTCTGATGATACTAAATGATGCACAGATCGAGTGAAAGACGAATTACTCTATAATTGAAGGGGTTTTTTCAAAAACAGCCAACGTCACCCTTGGGACACCTTTGGTCGCCATTTTATTTATACCTGCCCACGTGGCGATCTTATTTTTTTAACGTGACAATAAAAAGATGTTATTTAAGCTGTTATTAATATTTATTATAGCCCGTTTTTATCAAAGGAGATTGCATAGTTGTTATTAAAATTACTATTACATTTCTTTTTTAATTCCTATCTACAGATTCTGACCTTTTTACCTATACGAAAAATGTATTTATGCATTGGGGTTGTATTCTAATAAGGGGTCCTAATCTTCCCATTCCCGTCTTGCGGGAATCTGTTCGCCGGCCTCGCCCCTGTCATAAAGATTGTATTCTAATAATAGACAGTTTTACGCTTCATTGTGTACTCCCTTTAATAGCGCTATCAACTACCAATTAAAAGTAAATATTGATGGTCGACTACTAAATTGTATGCTCAAGGTTTAAGTGGAAAATAAATTGCATTGAATGGTTACACATATGCATTATAGGCTGTTCTGCGTTTCAATGCGTGCTTCTTTTAATTGTGTTATTAATTAAAAGTAAATACTGAAGGTTGACAGTTAAAATTATGTGTACAAGGTATAAGCAAAAAATAAATACATTAAGTGGTTACATATTTGTATTATAGACTGTTTTACGCTTCATTGTTTATTTTAGTTTATGGATGATAAATAAAGTTTGCCACGAGTAGGATTTGAACCTACGACTATTCTAATAAGAAGGCCTAACGCTAACTTAAAAGACCATTATAGGGCTTCACAACTTACCCTCGCGAGAGTAAAGAGGAAAAGGGGAAGAGACCCCCGAGCAAGTTGCGATGTCCTACACCTGTCTTACAATCTCGGTTTTGTTCGGGGAGGGTTGGAGTGGGGTCACCGAAACAGCCTTCACCGAAAGCCTCAAGTTGCACAATTTTACCTATATGAAGAAGTTTATCGCTTTTCTTAAAAACAACGGTGAATGCTTTCAGATGCGACTATCTTCGTTTTAAGAGCTTATATCCAAACCCTCTTGCTAAACACATCTATAACGGCTAGTATGTAGCTGCACCCATTACTGTGATTGCTTAAAGATCACATATCACAAAGATCAGTCCACCATAACTTGAAAAAATGTTACTCGCAATGTACCAGCCTCCAGTAAATTTCTCGTTGTAGATTTATGCGTGGTGTACACTTTTTTGTTTTCTGTAGCAACATTCTAAAATCTCTTCTGGGCGTACATTTTATAAATCTAAAATCCTTTTTGGACAGCTCAGCCGAGACAGAACCTGTATGTAAAGCCGTCTTATGTGATAGCATGGCATGGCAGACTCTTATCGGTAAAAATTCGAGGATTAGAAAGATAGTGCTCTAATAAGAGGCCGGTTTCTGCCCGAAACTCTCACCCCAGTTTGTTGTCTTAAAGAGTCATTCAGTTTTCTAGAGTTCTTTGTTCTATTCTACATAGTTTCTCTTTGGTTTATTTTTTTTGTATGTCCACCCCCATGCCCATAATTATGATCACCAGTAGTTTCGACGCGACGGTTCAAATTATAAATTGTTTTTCTGCTAACATTGTAAATGTGCGCAATTTTGACATTCCTTCGTTGAGAAGTCGGATGCAATTTTCCCTTTCTGCCGTGCTTAAACGCCTCATATTAATTAAAATTTACAAAATTATAACATTGAAATGTGTCAGATTATTTCTAAAATAATGTTAACAGTTTTTAATTCCATAGCACCAATTTTTTTTTCCAGTGCCTACTTTGAAATTGGCGCGTCGCGTAGAAATTACACCCAATCATAATTATGGACATGGGGGTGTACAAAGAACTCTGTAAAACTGAATGACTCTTTGAGACAACAAAGTGGGGAGTGAGTTTCTGACAGAACAGTGAAAAGAACATTAAATAAAAACAACTTGAGGTGAGAATTTATTTTTACAAAAGCTTAAATAATGCCAAACCTTAGAGGGCGTCGTACCCTACGTTTTTGTTTATTATCGACCCGGTATAATGTGTAAATTTCAACCCTCAAATAAAATGCTTAGACCACAGAAACAAGGATTCCAAATCCGCAAAAATCATCAAGAACCGTCAATGCAATGTGAAGTTATAGCATTTAAAGATTTTGCTACCCAAATTTTATGATGTGTAGTGTGTGTAAGGCCTAAGGGACTTAATCCAAAAACTGACAAAAACGTCTAGAGATATTGATGTTACCTTAGTAACGAACCACATTTTTTGCGGAAATTTCACTTATACAAACTTTTTGATTTTTTGCATGACTTCATTGATCACCCCGTATATAATAAACCTATGGTCCTACGATAAATATACTTCATGCAACTTAATCCGAAAAAAACTAGCTCTTAAAATTTGTAAGCCGCGTTCAAAAACTTGCATTCCTATTAAAAATATTTAACTTTAAATTTTGCCTAAAAATCACTATGTGTAAGTTCGAGTGGCCAGCAGTTTAGTTCCAAAATGCGGAAATTACATTTTTTAAGAGCAAAGTATGAAAATTAACAAACATTTTAAATAAGCCGGACCTCTTTTACTAGACCAAATTTAAAGGAAAAACGAAGTCAAGGAGATTCGAACACACACATCGCTTGTTCGCAAAGTGGATATTCTAATCCACGGACCTTTGGAGGCTTCACAACGCAAGCATATTGATTCAGAACTATCATCAGCATAATCATCAGCAAAATTTTGAATATTGAAACTTACCGACAGTCCGTTCCTCTAGAACTAGCAGATACATGATTTGTATGGGCTCTTTATTACCTCATATTTTCTTATTTTGCATATTCTTTTTGCAGGCCATTCAACTGTAGAATCAGGATCTTGCTGAATATTTGACATTTTTAAATTTATATTAACTTTTTAAATCCCCTAAACGAATGCACGTTCACAGGCGATAACATATCATCAAACTAAAATAACTCTAGTAAAATCTAAATACGTAACGTGGTTTTGATGACATTGGTTATTTTTGATAAAACTCGCTGAGACATGGGTTGTTTTTTGCAAAATAGCCGGTTTTTCAATCTCATTACTTAGCTGACTATGACATTTCTTGCCACGATAGTTTAAGAGAATATACCAACGTCGTTTTTACGTAGAGTGGAATGAACAGCATCGTATTGACAAAAAATGACCTTGGTTATTTTTTAAAAAACCCTTCAATTCTTTTAAGCCCTTACGAAAAGCATTTTACGTACACCATTTTTTTGTTTACGTATTGTGTTAGCTGTTCTAAATTACGAAAAGATTTGTAATGTTCCTTATGACAAGTGTTAGGGGTTCTTTTGAACTTAATAACTGCTTCATTTTTCTAATTCTTCTAATTCAAGGTGCAAGAGATTTTTTTCAACATTTATTTATATTAATAAATAACTTATTAATATATTAAAAAAACTGTTTTTATCGTCAACGTTGGAAATGTTATCTGAGTCCCTAAGGGGCATTTGTAACGTGCTCGCAAAACAATTCCTGGTCAAAATGTTTAAATTTTCGAAATGTCCGCTTATTGTTTTGTTTTATTTTGTAAGGTACGCGTATAATGAAACAGATAAGACTATTATCAGTAAAACCATGAATAATACCTCGCCCACCTGTAATCAATTTATGTAAAAAAGAGTACTTTCCTAATTCAAATAAACTACCATTAGGAAATAGTGATAAAAGTGTTGCAGACATATCAATTATATGTAAATTATTAGCAGTTACCAAATCTCTAAATTCTTCTAAAAGTACAAATAAGAAAACCTTAATGCATTCATTTTACAAAACAAGTACAAAAAAAATATAAAAGTACAAAAAGAAAATATTCTAATTGAAGAAGAAAATTTTATTTTCTTTTTCTCAAAAGCTCATAATAGTATTCACACTTCTTGTTACCTTTCCTCCACGCCCAAAGTGGTATTTCATAGTTGATCTTTTTCAAATCGTTATGAATAGAGTTATTTTATCTTTACACTTGATAATTAATTGTTGTATCGTAAGTCGAAACATTATTTTTATCAAATACGTGTTTAGCGTTATTTAAGAGTGAGTAGCTTTGCTTTGTTAACGATTCCGTAATTGTAACGTTTGTCCCATTAAGATTTCTCCAAATCACATAGCGGTCCTGATATGACATAAATTTAATTATAATAGGATGTACTTTATTCTGGGGTTAATTCTGACAGAGTAGCTTTATTTATCCGTTCTAAACGAGTTTAGCCTGAAATCGGATTTAGTCGGTATCAAATTTAGAATCTCCTTAGCGGCTTAGTAATGACTACTTTTAACATAAACTTTTATAGGCAAAAACGGTGAACGATTAATAACTACATTGTTAACTTTGTATAATGTATGATTGATAAGTTAGTTTATTTACTTTTAACTTAAAGGGTATTTGTCAAACTTTTAACAATTTCAAAGTGCATAACGCTGCTTGAAATAATCTTGAAATTAATTCAAACGAAATGTATTTTTTCTTTTATATTATTAATGAGGATTTTGCTTGAGATTATGTTACGGCCCAAATTAATTTACATAGTAGTTATGTAAAGTGAGGTTATTATTGTTAAGCAACATAATTTAGTATACTCTAATCTTTTAAAACGTCACTTGCATCGCCAACGTGATCAAAACCGAAAAAGTGCACCAACTGCTACAGTACCGCAGCAAGTACGCCAACCCTTCTTTCTCTCTAACTCCCGCCCCCTCTCCCTCAAAGGAGTCATACTAACACCTTGAAGGTTGGCATCTAATTTGGAATTACATTGTATAGTCCTAAGAAAAAGTAAAAATTTGATTTTCCGCAATACGTGCTAAGAGAAAATACATGTTTTTCGTGATTTAGGACTTTCAGTTCAAGCAGAACTTTTCCCACGGAAATATTTTCTAATATACAGTTAATAAGAAAAAAAGGTTTGACAAGAAGTTACGTGGAAACCATGTAGGTATATATATATATATATATATATATATATATATATATATATATATATATATATATATATATACATGTGGACGTTTAGGTTGAATAAATTCAATATCTCGTAAAGCACAATTTTTTCAAAAATCGCTCGGACCGTCGATTTTATATTTTTCGGGCATATTTTGCGAGAAAAAAATTTTATACAGTGTCTCAAAAAGATTTGCTAAACAAAATTTTTTTTTTCAAATTGCAACCCAATTTTTTTATTGCATTTTTGGATTGCCCTTACAATTCTAAACATTTATCATGTAGCATGTGCTATACCTAAGTTTTGCAGTTATTCGCATTCAAAATTTAAAAATTGAAAAAGATCATGAAGAAAACGAAAATAAAATAATTTTTATAACGTTCTATTATATCGAAAACAAAGATTCGTAAACTTAAAAATAATTTTATTTCAGCAAATGTTCGAAATGTCCTCCGTTAGTCAACTAACGCCCGAAATGGTTCGAAATGTGCAGCAGGAATTTGTAGATCGATTAGACTATGGTCAGTTGGCTAACGGAAGACATGTCGAGCATTTACTGAAATAAAATTATTTTTAAGTTAACGAATCTTTGTTATCGATATAATAAAACGTTATAAAAATTATTTTATTTTTTGTTTTCTTCATGATCTTTTTTCAATCTTTAAATTTTGAATGCGAATAACTGCAAAACGCTTGGACTTAGGTATAGCACATGCTACATGACAAATGTTTAGAATTGTAAGGGCAATCCAAAAATGCAATAAAAAAATTGGGTTGCAATTTGAGTTTAGCAAATCTTTTTTGAGACACCCTGTATAAAATTTTTTTTCTCGCAAAATATGCCTGAAAAATATAAAATCGACGGTCCGAGCGATTTTTGAAAAAATTGTGCTTTACGAGATATTGAATTTATTCCAACCTAAACGTCCACACTGTATATATATATATATATATATATATATATATATATATATATATATATATATATATTTATATCAGAATAAAATGATATTTATGTTATTATATTTTTACTTCATGAATAGACAGAATTATGTTTTAATTCATGCTTTGATGAATTAAAATTTTAACCGAAATATATAAAAATAGTAATAAATATTATCACATTATGTTTTTACCTGTATTACTGAACAAAATCAGCATTATCCTTTTAAAAATATACAATACTAGTTATTAATATATTATATATATATATATATATATATATATATATATATATATATATATATATATATATACAGGTGTATTTTAAAATCACCGACAAACGAAAACTGGAGATTCTATGATTCAAAATAAGACAAAAATGATCATAAACGCTTTACCGAAAATGCCTTTGTAACCGAGATACAGGTTGATTAAAAAACACTTTTTTTATGGTTTTTTTAAGATTCCTCAAAAACTATAAAAGATATTACACTGAGATTTGGTACACCTAAATGTCTAATTAAATACAATTAATCAGGTGAGTTTGAGTCAACTGACTCCATGCAGTGGCGTAGAATATTTTAAGTTAATCAGTTTAAGTAAAAAAGAAGCGCACGCCCCTGGTTTTTTTAAAGAAATATTTTTTTTATAGATTCAACATTTAATTCTGCAAATAAAGTCATACTTAGTATTTTTTCGATTCGGCACCCCGTTTTTGAAATATTTTGCATTCACGTAAACGACCACATTATCCAATAAAAATCAAAATTTGTTTTATTTTTCAAAAAAATAAAGCAGTTCACTATTAGGTACATTATTAAAGAGATATTGAAGGAATCAGAAACAAAATAATAATTATTTTTATACATATTGTTCAAAATGTCCTCCTTCCTTTTGAATGCAAGCTTGTATTCTTCTTAGCAAATGAAACCTAACACGCTGAAAAATTTATGCCATAGTCCTAATCTCATCGCATGCCATCTGTATGCGATTCCTTCTACGACATATGTTTATAGGACCTTTTCTTTTTAGAAACATGTGTTCTATCTCCTGTTAAAGTTTGTCTACAAAAACTGATCACTATATATATATATATATATATATATATATATATATATATATATATATATATATATATATATATATATATATATATATATATAATATATATACATGGTGGCGCATTAGTGTGACAAAGTCCCATATCTCCTTTATTTAAAGAGATACAAAAAAAAAATAAATACAAAAGTTGTAAGATATGTTCTGGTGAATATTCCAAAAATATTTTTAATTATACAGGGTGGATCATAAAAGCTTAGAAGTAATTTAAAATTTTTTTTAAAATAGAAAACCCTATATATTATTACATATTTAGATTCTACATACAATTTTAGACACATTTTATGTATAATGTCCTATACCTAAGTCTAACCGTTTTTAACAAATTTCAAATTTTTTGTCAAAAATGACGTTTGCAGGCCAAAACATAGGTGGAAATCTTTTCTAAACGACGCCTTTATCAATTAGTTATGGTTGGTTTCCTTGGAAATGGGGACCTACTCCAATGGGCTGTATTGATATTTTTGAAATACATTCATACAGGGTGATCAAAAATGGACAATAAAGAGTAGATTCAAAAAAACCTATAAAGTCATTTTTTTTTATGGAAACCCCCTATTTTTTTTAATTCTATCTTATTTAGCATTAAAAATAAGGGTGACTTTGTATAAGAGTGTATATTCCAAAAAATTGTAATTTTTTAAATAATGACAATTTAACATTTTTTTATTGTAAAAAGGCTATACGGCTTTCAAGTTTTGTTGTTAGTTGGCAGTGACGGTGAGGCGTGGTATATAAAAATAAAAGAGATCATCAGAAACGTCATTATTTATTATCAGTTGATAATTTGTGTGATGCATTAGTGTATTTTATAGCAAATTGATTTAAAACTTGTATTAAAATTGTAAATAATGAATTTTTCGCATGCAGAGATGGTTGATATGACTTTTGTTTTGAGAGCTAGTGATAAGAATACGCTCTTAGCAAGAAGACTGTATCAACAACGGTTTCCAGAGAAACGGCAACCTGTAAGAAGGGAATTTGAAAAGCTTTTGGAGCGATTTGAAAGAACTGGAAATGTGTTATATAAAAAAATACTATGGAAAAACGTGCACAGGCTGAGGAAAATCAATTAAATGTACTATTAACAGTTACCGAAAATCCATATATTCGACAACGACCCATTTCTCAGCAGGTTGGTGTTGAACGACGTACGGTACAGCGGATATTGAAGTCTCAAAAAATGCACCCCTATCACATTCAACTACTTCAAGAGTTGGTTCCTGAAGATTATCAAAGACGACTGGAATTTTGTCAATGGGCTCAAAATAAAATAAACCAACAAAGAAGTTTTGTTCATTTGATTTTATTTGCAGATGAGGCCACATTTCACAGAAACGGAAGTGTAAACAGACACAATTTTCATTACTATTCTACCGAAAATCCACATTTTGTAAGATATACTTCTCAAACTAGATGGTCTTTAAATGTTTGGGGAGGTGTTGTCGGTAATCATGTAATTGGACCATATTTTTTTATCAACGAGTAACAGGGGAAGTATGCTTAGACTTTCTGCAAAACCATCTACCTAATTTGTTGCGTCAAGTGCCACAGGATACGCAACAAGAAATGTGGTTTCTTCATGATGGGGCCCCAGTACATCATACAGGTCCGATAATAAGTTTTTTAAATGCTAGATATCCAGAATGTTTGATTGGGAGGGGAGGGCCTGTTGCTTGGCCTGCTAGATCCCCAGATCTTACTAAAATGGACTTTAGCATATGGGGGTACGTCAAAGAGCAGGTTTATAAAATACCGCCTACAACAAAGGAAGACATGAAGATTAGGATTAGAAACTGTTTTCAAAACATTAGTGTTGAAATGTGTAGAAATTTAAGCAGGGAATTTGAGAGACGTATTGCATTGTGTATTCAAGAAAGAGGCGGACATTTCGAACAACTTATTACTTATTAGGTAGTACGTATTTGACGTGTTTCTAGTACTTTTATCTGTATAATTAGTTACAGGTTTAGTTAAATTAGAGGTGTTAAGTTTATGATTAGGATTAGGACATAATTTGTTGAATCAAAAAAATATTGTCTTTACTTTAAGTTCGTTTAATACAATAATTATTTATATGGGGTTCAATAAATTGTAATATTTCGATCTGAAGTGCTCGATTTTTTTTTTGTTTCGCCGCGCCCCTCCGTCACGGCCAACTAACAACAAAACTTGAAAGCCTTATAGCCTATTTACAATAAAAAATGTTAAATTGTCATTATTTCAAAAACTACAATTTTTGGAATATACACTCTTATACAAAGTCACCTTATTTTTAATGCTAAATAAGATAGAATTAAAAAATAGGGGTTTCCATTAAAAAATGACTTTATAGGTTTTTTGAATCTACTTTTATTGTCCATTTTTGATCACCCTGTATGAATGTATTACAAAAATATCAATACAGCCCATTAGAGTAGGTCCCCATTTCCAAGGAAACCAACCATAACTAATTCATAAATGCTTCGTTTAGAAAAGATTTCCACCTATGTTTTGGCCTGCAAACGTCATTTTTGACAAAAAATTTAAAATTTGTAAAAAACGGTTAGACTTAGATATAGGACATTATACATAAAATGTGTCCAAAATTGTATGTAGAATCTAAATATGAAATAATATATACGGTTTTATATTCAAAAAAAAATTTAAAATTACTTCTACTTACGATCTACCCTGTATAATTAAAAATATTTTTGGAATATGCACCAGAAGATATCTTACAACCTTTGTGTTTAATTTTTTTTAGTATCTTTTTAAATAAAGGAGATATATATATATATATATATATATATATATATATATATATATATATATATAGGTTGACAGAATAAACTACAAAAAAAAAATAATAAAAAGAGTTCCTATCACTAATGTCCGATCTCTTTTTGATTTCAAATTACAGGCTGTTGAGGTTTTTTCTTTTACAAATTTAAAAGGCTTTTACTAAATATTAAATGAAACGAAAAATATAAAAAACACAAAATAGCTCTACAGAAAATGTTCACATTGATGACCTTGTTCTTGAATACATACTTCCAACCTTCGTGTTAATGATTAACGACATCTTTGAAATATGTTTGGATTATTACGAAATCTATCAGCAGACTCCACAATTCTATTCCACAGTTGCTCTTCACTATTTATTCCTACGGTATTAATTTTTCATAAACCCTCAAAATACAAAATCAAGACCTTCTTTGCACACATTCCCTTGCCGTTTGAGAATAGTAAGCTGGTGTGCCGTCATGCATGTAGTACATCCTTCTAATAATATGCTATGGGAGATATTTTAATAAAGTGTGCAGTTCATTTTCCAAAAAAATTCGATAGAGTTCGCCTGTCAATCGATTAGGCAATCGAAATGGACCAATTCGATCATTGTCAATTATACCTGCCCACTCATTAATAGAAAACCACTGGCCATTTCGAATTACGGTATCACTCGCAATATTGTACACGCGGTAAAAAATCCTGTTCCAATAGGTGATGAATGTATTGAACATGAAATAGGCGAAGTTGTTCTTTGACGATTTGCCTAACTGACTCACGATTAACACTCGGTACAGCTGCATTTATTCTTCTGGTGCTTATTTTTGGATTATTTTCTACTATATGCAATACAGTTTCTTCGTTTGCAACAGCGCGACGAGTTCTGTGATCCCCAGCACCAACTTTTGCTCTTTTAAAGCAGCCATCTTCTCCCAAACGCTTATGCACGTCAATAAATGTTCTAACATTAGGAACTTGTCTTAATGGATGTCTTTCTCGATAGATACGTTGAGCTTTGGAAGAATTTGATAGAGCTTCACCGTAACACATATTCATGTCCTTGTATACTGCAGAAGCAAAGCGAACCATTTTTGAAAGTCACTTCAAACAACGACAAATTAATACGTAGGAAATCAGGAACACGACAAACTTTAAAACTAAATACGTAGGAAATAAGGAACTTTAAACATATTATTTTGACAGTTAGCTTGACAGTTACCAAGAATTTGTAGTTTTTGTATAAAAATAAATAAAGATTTATCATTTCGCGCGTGCGCGTGCGCGTGCGCGTGCGGTTTAAAGGCGTAAATCCTCTTTTCCACTGGATGCAAAATAAACTTCATATTCTGACACAAAATATTGCAAGGGTATATTGTGCACTCATTTTGGTTCAATTGTCTCTTTACAATTGCAAGGAATTTAAAAAATAAAAAAATTATTAAAAAAACTTCAACAGCCTGTAATTTGAAAACAACAAGTGATCGGACATTAGCGTATAGGAACTTTTTAAATTATATTTTGGTCTTCTATCGCGTTTTGCGTTTTATTCTATGACATTTTATATATATATATATATATATATATATATATATATATATATATAATCAAAGTTGTTAATCGTTTTAAAAAAATAAGAAAGATTTTGGGTAAGCCAATTTCTGTTTAAAATAAAAGATCCTTTTTCAAAAATTTTAAAATTTATTACCTTTGTCCCAATCACAAAAGTTAGGGATAAAATAAATTGATAAGAAAAATTAACGGGATACAGTTAAAAACATTGAAAGCATTGAAAGAAGATATTTCTAAATTTAAATTAGATGTCAAAATCTTTTGGACTTTGACAAAAAAAAATTAAAATTATTGTCATAGTTATAAAAAAAAAGAAAATTTGAAATCAATTATAAGTAGATTAATATGTTGAATGTGATTGGATAATGTAAAAGTGTTATGAATAGGATTATTTATTATTTGAATGTCTTTATTACAAACTTTTTATTTATTGGACATTCTTTAATACCAAATAGATATTCGTGTCTTTTAATAAAAAATGGTAAAATCCACAAAAATAAATTTCTGCCACTAAGGGTAATCCGAATGGTTCATCCTATGATTTCTGTGTTTATCTAGATAAAGTATGTTAGAATAAATTATGTTTAAATTTTGAGTGTCACTTTCTTATTCATTACATAGTCTGTACAGCGTATATGGGCCATTTCTAAAAACTTTCTTTTGAATAAATTTGATTCAGAGGTCAAGACTTGCACTTTGTCGAAATCAGGCTGTGTCCAGTGGAATGTACGTGTTGTGACAAAGCACAAGCATCTTTTCTGACTCTTACGTCACTGCGGTGTGATGTGTCTATATCTAAGATTCCTTGAAGTCACCGATATATGATTGGTTACAATTACTACAAGGATCTTATATATAACATTTGTTTTGTCTAAAATGGCGGTCTTATCCTTAAGCTGACTGAAAGATTGTTAACTCTTTAATGTTTTAGCTATGATGATGTTCTTATCTAGTTTGAGAATTTTATTAATTTTAGGAGTAAAGTACTAATGTAAGATATTGAACTGTACTTTTTATTTCAGTTTATCTTCGTCATCAATGCTTCATTGTTACGTAAAGAAGACTATTGTTGCTGATATTGTGTTGGTCTTCAATGTTGGTAATATAGCAGTTTCTTTAACATAGATTCAGGATACGAATTGTCTTTGAGTAATATAAACAGTAAATCTAAGTTTTTGTCTTAATGATGGATATATTTGTGATCCTGTTTTTTAAACCCAGAACTAAATTGACTTTCATTTATATGTGTGATCTGAATAATAATTGAGGTATTTCCTGAACTCGTCGGTTTCTAACCAGTCTAGGATTATGACATTGAGTCATCTCGGATTAATAGAGTTCCAGAAAGGTACACTGTTATGTTTTTTTCGATTGTAAAATTAAGTTGGTCGTTATACCTGTTGAAGACTTCAAGGATTTCATCATAGTGATCTGCAGCACATATGATGTCGTCAACATATTTTTTTAAAATGGAAGCTCAAAACTGTTTAGGGATGGTATCAATAAGTCATCCATGACGTATTGAGCCACGATGGGCTTAATTTGGAACCCATGGCGTTCCTGCTATTTGTTTAAAAATTGACCTTTATGAGAAAAGGTGGAGTCAAAATAAATTTGTTAATTTAATAAAATTATCTTTGGTAAGGAACAATGTTGTTCTAAATTAGCCATGGTTGTGAATAGTTTTAAGTTAAATTAATAGGTATGTTAGTAAAAGATTCAACATCCAGACTAATCAGCAAAAGTTGAGAGGAAGTTTGAAATTGTTGATGAATTCTAATTCAAATGAATCTGTGACATAGTAATCGTATTAAAATTGTAAGCCTCTGTGAAAATCTTGGTTACAAACTTTGTAATTTTATGTTAGACTCAATACAAGAAATAATTGGTCTCATTGACAATATAGGTTTTGTATTTTGGTAACCCATAGAACTTAGGAGCTACACCACTATAGCACATTAAATTTGGCTAGTTCATTAGTAATTTCTCTTTTCTTTTAGACTTGAAACTAACTTATTGGATTTATTCTAATATTGTTGTTAAATTCAATTTGCTTGTAATGGATTGTATCATTAAGTAATAATTGATTGCAAAGTTCATTAATTGTTCTTTATACATGATAACTGTTACATTTTGTCTGCATTTTGACAATAATATTTGGGTGACCTGATAAAAACTTTTAGTTAGTTTATACCAAGATTAAATTCATTGAATGTAATATGATTATCATTCAAGAAATTGGTAATGAATTAAAATTTGTAAACTAAGAATGTTACGTTTATCCTCATCCTGAATGTGATTATGCAAATTGATTTCAGCTAAGAATGTTTAATTGAAATATCTTGTCTACTAGCTGTAAAAAATTTAGTAATGACAGTAATTTTCTAATTTCCAAAGGAATATCCAATTGAGTTAGATTCTTGAGCAATTTTTGACTTTTAAGATAGATCATTATGTGATTAAGTGTTAAGTTTGTGGTTTGTATTAGTTTACAATTGAAATGTTTATTATAAGATATGTTTTGTATTGTAAACTCGGTCATAATATTTCTAGGAATTAAATAAATAAATAAAATACACAAACCTATATTTCAATGACCAATTATTTCTTGTATTGAGGCTTAACATAAAAATTACAAAGTTTGTAACCAAGATTTTCACAGAGGCTTAAATTTTAATAACGATTACTATGTCAGATTCATTTAATTGCAGAATTCATCAACAATTCAATTCCTCTCAACTTTATTATCTGGATGTTGAATCTTTTTCTAACATACCTAAATTTATACTTAAAACTATTCACAACCACTTAATTTGAACAACATTGTTTTACCAAAGATAATTTTATTAAATTAACAGAATTTATTTTGACTAATTTTTCTCATCAACGGTCAATTTTAACAAATAGCAGGAACCCCATGTTAAATTAAATTTCAAACGTCATGGATGACTTTTTGATACCTGCATTAAACTAAAGCTTCCATTTTAAAAAATATGTTGAGACATCAATGTTTTAGATCACTATGATGAAATTTGAAGTCTTCAACAGGTAAAGACCAACTTAATTTTCAATCGAAAAGAAACTGAAACAGTGTACCTTTTCTGGACACTTAAATAGATATTTAATGTCATAATTAACTTTAAAACCGACAGTTCAGGAAATACCTCAATTATTATTCAGATACAATAAAATGGTTTT
The DNA here is from genome assembly GCA_036346205.1 of Vesta saturnalis. Lineage (NCBI taxonomy): Eukaryota > Metazoa > Arthropoda > Insecta > Coleoptera > Lampyridae > Vesta > Vesta saturnalis. Next base: position 1,176,138 of record JARFJB010001603.1, read on the forward strand.
ATTCTGGGTTTAAAAACAGGATCAAAAAATATAATCATTAAGAAAAAAACTTAGATTTACTTTTATATTCTCAAAGACAAGTATCCTGAATCTATGTTAAAAAACTGCTTTTACTTAACATTGAAGACCAAAAATATCAGCAAAATAGTTTTTTACGTAACAATGAACATTATGACAAATAAACTGAAAAAAAAATACAGTTCAATATCTTAATTGTATTTTAAAATTAATAAAATTCTCAAACTAATAAGAACATCATCATACCCAAAAACATTAAAAGAGTTAACAATCTATTCAGTCAGCTTGGATAAGAATTTTGACAAAAAAAATATAAGATTTGTAGTAATTGAAAATCATATATCGGTGACTTCAAGAATCTTAGTATAGACTTACTCACAGCAGTGACATAAGAGTCAGAAAATGCTTGTGCTTTTGTACACAGACATTCCACTGGACACAGCCCTGATTTCGACAAAGTAAGTCTTGACCTCTGAATCAAATTTATTCAAAAGAAGTTTTTAGAAATGGAATTACGCTGTAAGACTATGTAATGAATAAGAAAGTGACACTCAAAATTTAAACATAATTTATTCTAACATACTTTATCTAGATAAACACAGAAATCATAGGATGAACCATTAACGGATACCTTAGTGGCAGAAATTTTTTGTGTGGATTTTACCATTTTGTTTAGTGTAAAAGAGTTATCACGAATAGGTCTATTTGGTATTAATCTCAGAATGTCATTAAAGTAAAGTTATGTAATAATAGACATTCAAATAATCTTAAATAATCCTATTCATAACTTTTACACTTATCACACAATCAATTCAACATATTAATCTACTTATACATTGATTTCATAACCATTTTTTGTTTTTCCTATAACTTGACAATAATTTTAATTTTTTTTGTCAAAGTCCAAAATTGATTTTGACATCTAATTTAAATTTAAATTGAAATATCTTCTTAATGCTGCTTCAATGTTTTTAACTGTATCCACGATCGTAAGTTATTATCTTATCTTAATTTATATGTATTATCAACGCATAACTTCTTGTAGATTGTTACATAATAAATTTAAAAGTCCTTTGAACAAAGGATCTTTTTTTATTTAAACAGAAATTGGCTGCTACTAAATCTTTCTTATTAATATAATATATATATATATATATATATATATATATATATATATTTTAAGCGTGGTCCATACCTCCCATACTATTATAGATATACACAAATTACAAAAAGTACATAACTTGTAGAGAAACATTCAAAAAATATTTTAAAATAAATGAACACCCGGTATTTCAGTACACTTTTGAAAAGACCTTAAGATATGGAGCATTAACGGTCTAACTTTAATTTTGAACGAAAAAAGGGCTCACTTTTGGAAATTTATTGCTCATAAACCTAATCAGATTTTGGGCTATAACTAGAACTATAGATTGCTTATTACGCCTAGTTAACGATTTCGGATTCATATTACTCTCAATTTTTAAATGAAACCCACGATATAATTTTGCATTTTTGAGAAGCGAATAACCCGTACATTCTTTTTGATAATAAGGTTTTGTCTTAACTTTATTTAGAGTTGTGCCGTCCAAGTAGGTATACTTGGAATATAAAAGTATATGATCGCCTAATTTGAATGTTCCAGGAAGTGTTATGGTGCATTTGGCAGAATCTTTACCTGATGTTGGACGCCTTTTGATAACAAATAGCTGCTATACAAGTATTCCCCTAGCAAAGTATTTGTACAAAAGGAATATGAATTTCTTAGGAACAGTTCGTAGAAATATAATAAGTTTGCTCAAAGTTGTCATCGAGGGGAAGCTAAAGAAGGGAAAGGTCATAGCGATACAGAAAGGTTATATAACGGTACTCAAGTGGAGGGGTCAATGTGATGTTCACATTTTGTCAACCAGCATGGTAGTAACCTGATAGTATGTGATGAAAAAGAAATGGAGAGGATAAAGTAAGGCCTGCTGTGGTCATTGACTAATAGAGGAACTCAAGGTGGTGACATTTCTGATCAGCTCTCGAGTTAATACATCTACCTCCGAAAGTCTGATATGGTATAAAAAAGAACTAGTGATTTAAGTTATTTATAGAAGCCTTGTAGTGAACACTCTCATTTTATATAATGAACGACAAAAAGACCCAAAAAATATTTTGCTTCTTCGGCAGAAAAAGTAAATTCAACTTTAGTATAGTTTACAACGTACAACATTGAAAATACGACATATTGCGCAAAACTTGTACGGAGATTACATCATCTATGGTTTACATTTCCGCATTCCTTTTGATAACAGAGGTTCTCAAAAAGTTGTACAAAAATTTTATAACAGGTATTTATATCCCAATGATTTATTAGTATAAGGCTATTAACACTAGTTTTAAGATGTATTTTATATAATCCCAAATTTAAACGCTCAATAAACATAGTTTGTATATCTTTTATTTTGACATTTTGGTGAATTCTTTATTGTATTCTCGGTTTAGTTATTCCGAGCGTAACAAAAAATAACTTGGCGTCCGAGATAAATTTTATTATTGTTACATTGAAGTTACTATATTGATGTTAGGTGGAAATAACTAAACAGAAATTTGTTGGTAATTAAGCAAATTAAAAAGCATGAACCTGGCCTGATTTAATCTACCAACTGAGTCAACGGCGTTATCTTTTATTGAGTATTTCGTGTCTCTAGTTAGTTTAACGATTTGTATTGAGAACGCTTTAAAATATCTATTTACACTTTTACACGCTTGCAAAGAGCTTACTAAAATATCAAGAACAGCCATCAAGCGCTGGACCAGAACGTGTGGTGTCAGGTAACGAAAACCACAAATTGGAAAAACTAAAAAAAAGGTGCTGATGGAAAACTATACAGGAAACGTTGCCATGGTTGCTATAAAAAATTAAGGAATAATGTAGATACAAAAGAAGCGTGCAAGAGAGCCAAAAAAGTTAAAACATACTGTCAAAAATGCAAGCGTCTTGCGTTACATGTTACGGTGAAAATCATTAATATTTATGGTTTAATTTAAGAACCTGAACTTGTTTGTTTATGTTTTACTTTATTTTTCCCCAATAAATCGATAAGCCGTACCTTGTTTAGTTTTTATCTGATTTTTAGAGTTTTTTTTTAAATGCAGCTTATACTTTACTCTCGAGTCCGTCATAAAGAACATGTTATAGCACTACGTCGAAATCCAACATTAAATATAATCAAGGTATGTATTCACAAACCACATATGGGTCGTGGACGTTAGAACATTGTCACCACGCATATATGGTTCGTTGGACAGTGAACGTGTTAAATATTTGCAGCAGTAGTATCCTACAGTAAACAACGTAGGATAATTTTGCGTTAGTCTTTTATTGTTATAACCACATTAGCTGTTTAATTTAATATACAATTAATATTGTGATAAAACAATTAAAGTAGCGTTTTGTGTTGGAAATCAAATTTTCATTACTAATAATATGAAACCTGCTAGAGGTAGGTATAGGGAAACCTATTATATATTGGTATACAAATTAATTCTGTATCAGATGTGCTTGTATACAGGGTGTTCCGTTACACAAAATTTCTTGTTTGTTTAGACATTTCAAGATGTTTGATAAAATTTTTTTACGCCCCGCAATACCTAGGTAAATCCTTCACTGAGTTACGAACGCTAGTGGTTTACATAGTATGGGAAAAAATATTATCCCTCTCGGTCTACTAATGCCCAAATTACAGAATTTTCAAGATCATGCTGCAAAGTTAAAAATTTTTTATAATTTTAATTATCTCAAAAAACTGCTAAATTTTTAATATAGAAGATAATAAAAGTTCGTCTAGAATATTACGTAGAATCCAAGAATGTAATAAAACATACATGTTATTTCAAATAAGGAAGATAACAGCAACATTCGGAATAAACGAAAGTTGCAGAAAGCAGAAATTTTTAGATCGGTTCAAAAACTAAAATTTCCAAAATTTCGTAATGTATATATATATATATATATATATATATATATATATATATATTATATATATATATATATATATATATATATATATATATATATATATATATATATATATATATATATATATATATATATATATATATATATATATATATATATATATATATATAATATATACATTGTCCCAGATAACATTTCCAGCATGGGGATCTCTTATTATAAAAGATACAGATTTGGTTAAATTAGATGAATTTCTCCTAAGGATTAGTGAAATTATAGGGCACTCTCCAATTTCCAAATTTCCATGTATTTTAAGACTTATGGCAAGAAAAAGAAAATGTCAAATTTCTTTTCTCGTAATATCTTTTTGTTATATTAGACATATAAATTTTATTTGCACTTTCTTAAGATATTTTTATGCAGAATTTAAATATCAATTTGGATTTTTATTTGCACTTTCTTTTTTTTAGTTTCAACCCCTAAATTAAATTTTTCTTATGGAACGACAAGTCGGCTTTGAAATAATTGATCGTGTTTTTTTATCCTCTTTACAATGATATAGCACATGTACTATCTATTTTAAAAACAACAAAGAAAATTAAAAAATGTATTTTATTAAAGACTCTAACAATAAGCAGGCCGTGAAACATAAAAACACAATCGAATTTAATGTCACTTAAAAATTATTCGTTCCAGAATATTTTTGTGTCAAACATGCCTTTATTTACTAATACTGAAAAGTTTGATATGTTGAGTTGTTACATCTTGTCTCATAAAAGCAGTTTAGAAGCTGAACGGATGTAATTGAGGCTGTATCCTGAAAGAAGGCAGCCCAGTGCTCGTACGTACAGAAATTTGGTAATTAATTTAAAAGAATATGGTTCATTTTGAAAACCTACTAGAAATCCGAAATTACGGAATGAAGATGCAGAACTAAATGTATTACAATCAGTTAATAAAAATCCTTCAACATCTGTTAGAGAAATTGAACATAACACTGGTATTTCGAAAACTACATCACAAAGAATTTTAAAACGTCACAGGTATCATCCGTATAAGTACACCATTCTGCAGGGACTTAGAGATGGAGATCAGGGGAGAAGATTACAATTTTGCCAATGGTATGTTAATCAATGTGAGAATAACGATAATTTTCCAGCTACGATTTTGTGGTCTGATGAACGCAGATTTACAAATAATGGCCATTTCAATCGACACAATGTTCACTTTTGGGACCGTGAAAATCCTCACGTTGTTAAGGAAAGTCGGCATCAAGCGAGATTTGGTTTTAACGTCTGGTGTGGCATTTTAGGCGCTAAACTTATTGGGCCCATATTTTTTAACGAAGCATTAAATAGTGAAAGGTATTTGAATTTACTACAAACTGATTTAGAAAATAAACTTGATGATTTACCACTGATTGAGAATATTAATAACTGCTTCCAACAAGATGGCGCCCCACTCCACAATTCAAACATCATCAACGAATATCTTAATAATCGGTTTCCAAATTCATGGATTGGTAATCGAGGGCCGATTTTATGGCCACTCAGAGTGTCCTATAATTTCACTAATCCTTAGGAGTAATTCATCTAATTTAATCAAATCTGTCTCTTTTATAATAAGCGAGATCCCCATGCTGGAAATGTTATCTGGGACACGTATATATATATATATATATATATATATATATATATATATATATATATATATATATAAGTTTATTGGGGAATGCAGTCAATTATGAAGGCCAAAAGTAAAAAACCCTTTGTTAATGTGCCAAGCTTTCGGAATGCTTTATTCCTTTATCAAGACAAGCTACTAACGTGAGTTAAATAATAAAGTTAAAAACAGAACTAACAATAGGAATTTGCAGGAAACTAAATTTAATTGACAGTGTGTCAATAGTAAAACTAAATGGAATGTGACATAATTTAGTTTTACTATTGACACACTGTCAATTAAATTGACTGCATTCCCCAATAAACTTATCTTATATTCATTATCAGTCAAGATTACCCACTTACTTATATATATATATATATATATATATATATATATATATATATATATATATATATATGTACATATGTAGTGCGTTCAATTTAAATTCGAATGGGAGTTTAGGAAGAATAACGTTCGGACGAGTCGATTTTTCAGTTTAGGATGTTTTACATAGAAGTGAAAAATACAGTGTGTGTGAAGAAAAATATATGACGTCATCGGTATTTTTTTTAAATGCCGACCCTTTACGAACGCACTATACGTATATTTAATATAGTTAGTTAATCTATACCTGTTTTTTATAAAAGGATGCAGTACTGCATCGAAATCAGGAACACAATTTAGAAAAGTTTTAAACGGCGAGCTTTAATTTCAAAATTTTGGACAATACTGTGAATATTTAATGCATCCAGTATTTCTCAGTCAATAGATATCATTGTCAGATCAATTAACAATCTTGAAGCGTTGTGGTGCTAAAGTGGTTTTATCAAGCTATGTTTAGAAAACGATCTCTCAGGTGAAGTAACCGGATTTTTTTACTACTACTTATTGGGGATAAAGAAATACATTTTCTCCATCGGATAGGAAGCTTTCTGATCCCATCGTAGATAAAAGAAGGTGGCTGCCTCAGTAACCAATTGCTCACGTACATTGGGACTGCATTGTCGTCTTCAAATCTTTCCCCTCCGAATGCTTCCTTCAGTGGACCAAACATATGGAAGTCACATGGGGACAAGTCTGGACTGTAAGGAGGATGTTCAAGAGGTAGCCATTGCAATTCAGTCAGTTTGCTGTGTGGGGCCGTGCGTTATCGTGCAGAAGAAGGACATCGCGAATCGGTTGCTTGCGTCGTTTGTTTCGATAAGCTTTTTTTGCGTCATCCAGCAGTTGGCAGTAGTAAGCAGCATTCACCGTCCTTCGTTCATGTCGGTAGTCAATCAGTACAATACCTTTAGAGTCCCAAAACACAGTAGCCAAAACTTTCCCGGCTGACAGTCGAGTCTTGCCCTTGATCGGCGCCCCCTTTCCAACTTTCCTCCACTCCATACTTGTCCTCTTGTTCTCCGGGGTATAGTGATGGACCCATGTTTCATCGAATGTCAGGATACGATCCAAAAAAGCATCCCCTTCTTCTTCAAAGCGATTCAGAAGTTGTTGACAGATGTCTTTCCGAACATTCCTTTGTAATGCGGCGATCGCCTTCCACAGGCTCACGAACGGCCTGAATATTGTCTTCATTGACACTGGTCGCCGGACGCCGTTTATGACTTTCATTTTCGACTCTATCACGACCATCCCGAAATTTTTAGCCCAATCAAACACTTGGGTCTTACTCAGTGTATCATCACCAAACTGTGCTTCAAGTCTCTTCAAAATCTCACTCGGTTTTACACCTTCGTTGACGAGAAAACGAATAATTATGCGTTGCGCAACAAACATTGGTACTACTTGTTCAGTCATGGCGGTACTGAAGTGGCGGGCGTGACTGAGTGCGCCTTGTGCATGGATACCCCCTCTTCTTACTCCAACCAACGATTCCCTGGCAAGCCGCGCTGCTCTTCCAAACCGCCACGTCGCGCAGAACAAAATTTCGGTTTATATTTGAATGACCCTCGTAGTTTATGAGGAAATTAACTTTGTAAATCATTTTGTACCGAGTAACGCCAAGCTTCAAATGCACCACGTTTTTCTATACTACAACTAAAAAGGGCATTTATTTCTTCGAATAGTTCTATTCCATTCATATCTTTCTCATTCTTGTGAGTTAATATTACTTCTAAGTCTGGGCCGTGTTTCCTCAAATTTGATTGAGATTTTTTTTTAATTCCGATATGCTGTATAAAAACAGTAATTAGAATTCTTATAAGTAGTAGAAATCGTTTTTGCGAAATTATTTTTCTGAACGATACCAAAAAAATCAACAGTTCCGAAATTTAAATTAGCTGTATCATTTATGACCAAATTTAAACTTAGAGATGCGCATGAAATAAAAAACACTACCTAGAGTTAAAATCTAAAATCTTTTTTTGCGACCCACTGTGCTTCCCTGTCATCTTTGATCTATTATCACATCCCTGACCACGAATATTTCTTGGATCTAAATTTAGAGATTTTAAATTCTTATAAAGCTCTTGAAACAGATTCTCAGATGTTGAGCTAAATATTCGCCAAACGTTCACGAATTTATACAGTCTTTGTTCGAAAACTCAAACCAACAAAACGTACTATGGCTGTTAATTGTTCTTGGTGATCCTTGTCTCGTGTGTAGTCAAATTATTGAGTAATGGATATAAATAAACCCTTAGTCTCTCATCCAATTTTTATTAACTAAGAATGTTGATACTGACACATGTTTCAGTCTAATATAAAAAGGAAGACCATTATCAAAGCTTAAATGCTAAGAAACACAATAATTTACACAACATGTAATTTATCTAATAACCTCTAAACATTACCTCAATAATTATTTGTGGACTATGAAACCACCTCACACAGATAGCGTCAATGTACAAATAATTAGCAAAATTTCGTAAAAGATTAAAAGTCAAAGAAAATTTTAAAAACAAGAAAAACGTGGTGGTTATGTTGGAAGTTAACCTTAGCAATTAGGTGTGAACAACGTCAGGATGGTACTGTATTCGCCAGAATTCGAGGGCAGTCGGTAATAACCTCGTTGAACACTGTTACTGCCAAGTTTTTTAAATGTTTGTGTATTTCTAGGTTTTCGTAATTAATTAGATTTCTGTATCAGTCTGAGCTGTATAGAACGTCTACGTCAGTATTGTGATTAAAATTATGTTTTGACTCTAGAATGTGTGTAGGAAAGTTAGATTTGTTGTTGAGTACGTTCTTAGTTTTTATAGCTCTTACGTGTTTACTCACCCTCACCCTCACGTTACCGCTAATCATGCCTATGTATCTAGCGTTACAATCCTGGCATTTCAATCTATACACCCCTGATTTATCTATTTTATATATGGTATCTTTATTGTTGCCGATTGCATTGCTAAGGTTATTAGTTACTTTTTGAGCAATATTGTATTGGCAGGTTTTAAATACCGTGTGAATTGATTCAGAAATATTATTAAGGTATGGTATAGAGCCTAAATATGTGACATCGTCTGCTTCTATGGGTATTAAACCGTTACTACTCAATATTGATAATTTGTTCTGTTTTTTTGTTAACAATTTTGTTTCCCATAACCTGCTAACTTATGTTGATAGGGGTTATTACTAACAAACGATAATATATTATCCGTGTGAGTTGGCTTACGGTAGACCTCGAAACTAAGTTTATTATCTATTACATTTAACTAAATGTCTAGAAATGGTAAGGTATTATTTTCCGCATTTTCAACAGTGAACTTTATGTTTTCGTGCCACTGATTTATTTGTGAATGAAATATTTGTAATTCTTCCTGACTTCCGGTAAACATATTTTTGGAACAAGTGATTACCATTCAAATAGGTGGTTTCTATGTGATTAAGGAAGATTTCACTCAACAGAGGGGATAAACAATCTCCCATGTTTAAGCCTAAGTTTTGTTTGTAAATTTTGTTGTTTAATTGAAAGAAGTTTTGGTCAATACAAATGTTAAGTAATATCTTAAAATCCTCCGCTCCCTTTATCATTAAATTCGCTATTAAACAAAGTGAACCAATTCTTTAACTACATCAACAGGTACATTGCGAAATAGGTTAACTACATCAAAACTAATTAACTTACAATCCTCTGGGACATATATGTCCTTGATTTTATTTATCAGATTACAGTATTAATGCTAATAAATTATAAAACTTAGTGGTGCAAACACAATCAATCATAGATAATATAAAACACCCCAATGACACGTTGGTTCCCAAAATCAACAAAGTTATTAAGAGGGCCTATGATCGATTGAACAGTGGCTAACTCGTTACAAAAAGGTACACTACGAAATATAAAAACTCACTTACTGAGGAACATAAAACATAAATTTAAAGATAACAATTTATCCTTATTAAAAGCAGACAAAGGCAACTGCAATATTATTGTTAATCAAGATGAGTACATAAATAAGGTTGAGCAATACATTATTGATCAGAATTATGAATCAGTTAATGTTAACCCTACTGATAACTATGCTAGATTAGTAAGAGATAATATAAAAAGTTGCTCTAACACCCTTAACAAGTATGTTAAACCTAATAATTTAATAGTCAAGAACCCGAAGGTTCCTTTAATGTATTGCCTGCCTAAAATCTATGTCAGACAGTGAAATATTTGGTAATATACCACTTCGACCTGTAATTTCGCAAGTAAATTCACCCACATACTTGTTAGCTAGGTTTCTTAACAGAACCTATAGGGATATAACTAGATTTGAATCAAAATTTAGTATGAAAAACTCACTTGATCTGATAAATAAAATCAAGGAAATACATGTCCCAGAGGATTGTAAGTTAATTAGTTTTGATGTAGTTAACCTATTTCTCAATCTACCTGTTGATGTAGTTAAAGAATTGGTTAATAACGCTTTGTTTAACAGCGAACTTAATGATAAAGAGGCGGAAGATTTTAACATATTACTTAACATTTGTATTGTCCAAAACTTCTTTCAATTTAACAACAAAATTTACAAACAAAACTTACGCTTAAACATGGGAGATTGTTTATTCCCTCTGTTGAGTGAAATCTTCCTTAATCACATTGAAACCACCTATTTGAATGGTAATCACTTCTTCCAAAAATAAGTTTTGGTACAGATATGTAGATGATATTACATGCCTTTTTACCGGAAGTCAGGAAGAATTGCAAATATTTCACTCACAAATAAACCAGAGGCACCATAACATAAAGTTCACTGTTGAACATGCGGAAAATAATACCTTACCATTTCTAGACATTAAGTTAAATGTAACAGATAATAAATTTAGCTTCGAGGTCTACCGTAAGCCAACTCACACGGATAATATATTACCGTTTGATAGTAATAACCCCTATCGACATAAGTTAGCAGCCATAAACTCAATAATTAATAGATTACTAACCATACCTATGCCATTAGACAAATTTGAGAAAGAACTGGACACTATCAAAAACGTTGCCGAGAGCAACGGTTATGGGGAAAAAAATTGTTAACAAAATACTAACAAAAAAACAGAACAAATTATCAATATTGAGTAATACCGGTTTAATACCCATAGAAGCAGACAATGTCACATATTTAGGCTCTTTACCATATCTTAACAATATTTCTGAATCAATTCACACAGTATTTAAAACCTGCCAATACAATATTGCTCAAAGAGTAACTAACAACCTTACCAATGCAATCGGCAACAATAAAAACACCATACATAAAATAGATAAATCAGGGGTGTATGGATTTAAATGCCAGGATTGTAACGCTAGATACATAGGCATGACTAGCCGTAATGTGACGGTGAGGGTGAGTGAACACTTACGAGCTATAAAAACTAAGAACGTTCTCAACAACAAATCTAACTTTGCTACACACATTCTAAAGCCAAAACATAGTTTTAATCACAATACTGACGTAGACGTTTTATACAGATCAGACAGATACAGAAGTCTAATTAATTACGAAAACCTAGAAATACACAAACATTTAAAAAACATGGCAGTAACAGTGTTGAACGCGGACCTTACCGATTGCCCTCGAATTGTGGCGAATGCAGTACCATCTTGACGTTGCTCACGCGTAATTATTAAGGTTAACTTCCAACATAACCATCACGTTTTTCTTGTTTTTAAAATTTTCTTAGACTTTTAATCGTTTACGAAGTTATACTAATTATTTGTACATTGACGCTAACTGTGTGGGGTGGTTTCATAGGCCACAAATAATTATTGAGGTAATGTTTAGAAGTTATTAGATAAGTTACATGTTGTGTAAATTATTGTGTTTTTTAGCATTTAAGCTTTGATAATGGTCTTCCTTTTTGTACTAGACTGAAACATATGTCAGCATCAACATTCTCAGTTAATGAGTTAATGGATGAGAGACTAAAGGTTTATTTATATCCTTACTATACATCCAACATGAGTTTTGAATCAATGAACGATTATTTAGTAGTGTTTAGCACCTGCTAGTAAATTTAATACACATTTTTTAACTCCATTTGCCAGCAAAGCTATAGTCTCATTTTGAATCTTATCACCTAAATATGTTGGCATGCATTTGTTCGCTTCTTTAGATTCTTGAATCCTATGAATGTGTTCATATAACGTTGTACCAAAATTTGCTATCATTTTTAGTGCTTTTAAAAAACAACTGATTTAACCCTCCACGAAAAGCTAAATTTTGTGAAGCTGGAAATTCGCAGTTTAAAAGTTTTCGTCCTTGATTATCAACTGTGGTTATGCTCTTTAAAGCAACTGTCATATTTGCAAATGTATTAAAACTATTATTGTACATTTCGTGTACTTCATGGCGCGATAACAGAAGAGATAAGTGTTCCCAGTCATTCCTACCATTTTCCGCGAAAGTATTGTTTTTTGAAGTAAATAACTGGCAATAAAGGCAAAATACACAGTCTTTAGAGAATGAATACCAAAGCCACTTCCTTTCACATATTTCTTAAGAGTTTGTGAAATAGGAATATATCTGATGAAACATTATCCTTAACCTCACATACTCATCCCTCACTACTGACACTATTCTCACTTGAAAGGTAGCACTAATATCTTGTAGACTCGTAGACGGTATCGATTCTTCCACCCCCTTCTTTTTGTATTGGGCGCCCTTTACGCATCATCATTTTTTTATATCTGTTATCTCAGTACTCTAAAGTAACTTCAGTTTCACAATATCTACTTAAATTATTTAACGTAATTAATATTTACACTTATAATTAATTATGCAACATTTATTGAAAAAAAATATGAATCCATTGTTTTTCATGTATTTTAAAACTTTACCATAAATTATATTAATAGACGATGCAAAAAAACTTTTAAAAACATTTTTTTACTTATTATAAGCAATTTAAAATTGATAAAATTTTAAAAAGAATCACGCGACTGCAAACGCGCCACGATTGGTCGGCATGTTTGTGACGTCATAATGTTTAATTATTAACAGCTACTACATGTAAATTATCTAAAAATATCCGAAATTTAGTGCAAAAAAATTATTTATAATAGCTTGTTCAGTCATGTGTGATAAGGTTTAAGGTTAGGTTGACAATTAAACTTGTGCGGTTCTACATCAACTTTAATTTTTGCTCTACTTCCCATTGTAGTATAGTAAATATAATTCTCCATGTCTTCTTTCAGCTAAAAAACATCAAATCATGAGAATTATTTAAATGACATTATAACAACCACCATTATATACACTTTTAAAAATTCAATTTCGTATAGCACATAACCTAGCGCGTAATTAAAATATAAAATACTGAATTAAACCAAAACCATGCAATAACCGTGTACAAATTTATTATTTAATCCTTTTAAATTATTCATACAAATTTTTTTGATGCTATGATTTTTAAATGTTATGATTCTGGAGTTTACTTAAAAAAATTTATTATCGAATTCTATTTATTCAATTTATACGTTTACAAAAACAATTATTAATTACTATATTATTATAAAAGCACGATAACCTTTAAGGTTTGACATTTTTGATATAACACTGTATCAGCTGTATGCTACGATGAGTAAAAATAAACAGTGTGACGTCACACGCGTTATAAACAGTGTGACGTCACACGCGTTCTGGTTTGTTCGGTAGCTTTCGTCGTGCTTCCGGTACTGGGTTCAAAGATGTATCTTAATGTAATATAACTTTTGAATTAGAGCGAAAAAAAAAACTAAAAATAGTTTTGTTATAAAACGTATATGTGATCTTTCCATTTATTGCAAACATTTTTTTTTCAAAAACCCAATTTCTACAATTTATATTTAACTTTTCACTACAAGTAATTTGTATTGACTAACAACTAAATTTATTTCTGATAGACAAGCGATTTTCTATCGAAACCTACTTCCTTCTCCACCACTAACGTGCATCTTTATATAACTTCCGTACCATCTAGAAAGATCTGGAGACTGCGAAACTCGTGACTGGAAGTCGACCGACAATTGATAAGATACAGGATAAAGGCGGCTGAAAGCTGCACCTTTGTAGGTTGATAATGATAGCGGTTGGGATTTCTACACGTGCGGCGAATGAAAGCTGATGTAATGTACCAAAGATAACTAAGCCGCGATTCGGCGGCTTCGCTACATTACCTCGCAGGTTTAACAAGAGTGTTATAATCGCACTTAGCACAATCCTCAGTCTAGGACTTTTTGCACACTCTGTGCAGAATAATATCTAATTTAAGGTATGCGTACAAATTGCATTGTACACTTAACGTTGGCATCGTTTTATTCCTCCATAAAAGCTATCAAACAAACATTTCTATTGTAAAGTGCGGGAATAAATGGATAAAAGGATAATACCTTGTTATCTTGCATGCTTCGAGTCGTATGGTAATGTAATAGCGACATAATAAATTATGTCAGAACATAAAGGAAAAAGAATACAGGTTTAAAACAAATTTCTACAAACTACCACCTTCGACTCCAACACAACTCATTCTTCGCTTCAATTACTGCGAGAAACCTTTAGAAGTTCACAGATGTTTATGTTTTGTTCGCATGAAGTGAAAGTCTGGGTGTCAAAGTTGAGGTTTCGGCACCTTTATAACAATTCAGATAAATACCGTCCAAGCGTATTAAAATCTCACAAATCACGCTTTGTTTTTAAATTTTATGATCTTTAAAAGTCTTTTAAAACGAGTAGTGGTTTACGTATAATACTCAGTAAAATTATCTGAACCACAATGGATTAATTACTAAATTATGCATTTTTACAGTCATACAGAAAGGTTGGAAATGTTACTTTATAAATGCAGTACTTTCATGAAATAGAAACATTTTATAAATTATACTCAGAGAAAACCATAATTTTTAACCCAAGAGGTTAAAAAAGTTGAGACCTTACACGTCAAATACATGTAATATAAAAAGGTACTCCTTAGAGATTAAATTTGACGTTTACGTATAACACAAAACACAGGGAAAATATACAACCCTTTTTGATTTTGGTGCAACAAATGCATATTATTCGCAGAAACTCTCGATTTGTTTAATTATAGTTACTTTGAATTGCAACTTTTTTTATTATTTAGGCATCGTAAACACAAAACTTGCATATATTTGTTTGCTTACCAATTGTTATGTACTACCGCCAAGAAAAATCACTTGTACTCACCTGAAATAAAAATTATATATTATATATATATTACCAGTATTGTAAGTTGTAACTTAGTACTCTCTAGGTAATGAAAAATTGCTACTATATAATAGTCGAGTAAGCATTTTATATCAAACCACTAAAACAAATCTCACTTTTTGTCACAAAATACAGTTATATTTCTAATTCGCCGAGAAAACGCCGAAGTGTATACCTCTGTTTCGTACTTACACATTATAACGACATATCAATCGAAGAGCGTGAGACAATTGATAAGAGAACGAATACAGAAAAACAATCACGGCTAATAGATCAAAAACTCCTGTCATTTCTTATTCGAAAAGTAGTCCATTAACGTTCAATTTTTCAAATAAAATCGTTAATTAATGACACTAGTAATAAATGAGGGCAACAAAAAACAACACCTTACATTGAAATAGATTCAATTCAATCTTTGAAACAATTATGTACTGTGCATGGTGTATCAATCCGTTCATTAATAGTATTATCAGTTACCAAATTCTGTCGTAGTTAAAACTTGTTACAGGTTAAACACGAACAAGAGCATAATGTAAATCCTTCCACAGCTAAGTAAACAATGGAAATACAACTTGGCGAGCCTTCTTATCAATAAATTGGTTGAGATTTTAAATTTGCAACGATTCGGCTACACATACCTGTTTAGGACCAGATATATCAGCTGGTTAGATAATTTTTATCGTCAAAGTTTCTTATCTATACAACAGCGCTTAAAGTACAAAATCCGAACATATAAACATGACTTACGGTCCTAGATAAAAAACCAGATATAAACGAACTTATCAAAATATAAATGGAAATCGTAAGTAAAAAAAACAGTAACAAAATAAAAAGTGACGAAAAACCAGAAGAAAAGCAATAATAAGCAGCTTGTCATCCTCGACACTCTTATCTATCTGAATTAACACCAGTGTATCGCATATATCATGACCCCAAATTAGCACTAATTCGAACAAAAGTGGAAATCTAACTGTGGGATAATAAAAGACCATATCACATCTGACAAATTTAAAACGTACCTAATTCCAGGAACGCCGACAAGACGAACATATGATATCATTATTTCTGTATAAATCCCATTACGAAAAGGACAATCACATACGTCATTACAGGACAATGCCATAATTGCGTAAAAATTGATTCCTTAATTTGGGAACAAGTACAATGTAATAATATAAATTCAAAGCTACTAATTCCAAAACAATTATACATTTATATTTTAGTTAAATTTGTAAACTCCCACACACACGCACGCACGCAAGCACGCACACATGCCGTGCGCGCTCACGCATCCACCCAACCACCCATCCAACCACCCAAACATTTGTAAACTCCCACACACCCACCCCCGCACCCACGCACACACGTGGGCACCCACGCACGCACACACATGCACACACACGCTCGCACACACACACACACACACAAACATACAAAAACACACACACACACACACAAACACATACACACACACGCACTCACACACACACACACACACACACACACACTCACACGCACACACGCACACACGCACACACGCACACACGCACACACACACGCACACACGCTTACACGCACACACGCACACACGCATATACGCATTCACGCACACGCACACATGCACACACGCACACACGCACACACGCACACACGCACACACGCACACACGCACACACGCACACACGAACACGCACACACGCACACGCCAAATAATTTAGTTTTACAGTTATCGACTATACGAACACGTGCGTGCGTGAATGCGCGTGCGCGTGCGTGTGCATGCGTCCGTACGTGCGTGCGTGGGTGTGTATGGGTACAAGTTGCACAAAGTATCCTTCTATGTACGGGTATCTTTGTTATTTGAAGAGATATAAGGTTGGTTAAATTAAATAAAAGTTGCGTAATTGTAAGCCGATCTAATCGGCATTCAGAAAGTGGAAAGGAAATCAGCGGCTCTCAAAATATTTGAAAAAAACTAGAAACCTTTTAAAACTAGGAAACGTTGTAATTACGTTATTCCTCAGAACATTTATGTACATTTTCATTTAATGTATGATTTTTCTCGCCCACTAGATTTTGTGGTACCGACACTATCTTTTGTTTTTTATATGACCGCCATATTGGAATTTTACATGGTTAAATGGAAAAATGGGAAAGGAATCCAACTTATTACTTTACCTTAGAATATAACCATAAAAACATATTTTTTATTTTCATCAATCAAACTAACACGAAGACAGGTATAAACAATTAAACAGAAATAAATTAAATGAACAACAAACGTATTGTACAATTAAACGTATCATTCATATAAATACTCAAACTGTCTACCATTAACAAAAACTTATAATAATTTAATATTAGTCAAGTTGCTTTGGAATGTGTGAATCCTTGCGATATTGCAGGCTCACATTCCATTAATATAAGTAATTTGATTGTAATCTCATTATATTTAGAATTTACATCAGTTCTACATACATGAAGACAAAGTTTGCATCGATTAGGGCTTGAACCTTGGTGGCGCAGTTGGTAGCGCGGTACTCTAGCAAAGTACAGGTCGTAGGTTCAAGTCCTACTCGAGGTGAACTTTTTATTTATGTATTTAATAAAATTAATAATTTTTAATTGTCTACCATTGTTTTCAAGACAGCGATTGCAGCGGTTTAGAACACTATCAACAGGGTTCCTAATATGCCTTCGAGGCAATGCTGTTATTTTTCCACAAACTGTCCCTTCCAATTCCTCAACACTATCGTAGTTTCGATTTTAGGTCCACCCTTCAAATACCCCCATAGGAAAAAGTCGAGGGGTGTGAGATCTAGCGATTTCGCTGGCCACAGCACTAGTCCGTTGGATCTTATCCATCACCACGGAAATTATTGAACCAAATATGATCTTACAATTCGACTGTCGTGAACAGGAGCACCATCTAGCTGAAACTTTCTGATTTTTGGCAATTGCGACAATGATAACTGCTCTATTGTATCTTGCATTTAGTTTTGAAAAATATGCAAGTATCTCTGACCGTTTAAGTTTGCGTTATAAATAAATGGTCTAATTATTTGGTCATCAAAAAGACCGCGCCATACATTAAATCCAAAATTAATTTGTGGTCGAATTGGTTGCATTAAATGAGGATTTTCTTTACGCCATAATATCTCGTTGTGTTTATTAAAAATATCACAATTTGTAAATTTAGACTTGTCCGTCCAAAGGATTGTGCGAGAAAGATTTTCGTCATTTCCTTTTTCATTTAAAAACCATGCGAAGACGCTAAATTATTTACTTCTAATGCTGCCCGAGTATTAACTTCAGCTTCCTCATTAATGCCGCTTGCTTTACTTGCGTTAGAAAAAGTTTTATGCTGTACAATATTTTGAAATTGAGAGAAATGGGGTTGTCATCTGTCGGGATAATTGTTTAGATATTTCTCTGCACTCTTCATTGCATTCCGGCCACAAGCAATGTAAATACACACCATTCGTCTGTACTCTAACTTGCCATAAGCTTGCTGATATTTTTACACGTCCAAGCCGCACTAGGTGTCGAGCACGCTTACCAAAGTTGCCAAGCCAGCTACAGTGGAAATGGGCGGGGTCGATATAAGGAGTAAAATGATTGAAAAGTAGTTTCAATTACACTCACCATAAATCTACAACTCACAATGCTCACTCCGGGAAACATTGTCTCTAGCCGTCACCACATGTAAGTTATTTTGATGCACCGTGTATGTGTAGTATTTTGATAACGTACGTAACGTATTTTGAATGTAGCTGAAGTGAGTTCGCACGAAAACAATTTTTTTGGTGAAATAGATACGGCACGGGAATTTAGTGAGGCATTGGTTATCTTGTGAAGCAATATTTGATTGTTTTAGAAAGATTTTCGTGTTTAAAGCGTTAAATTTGGTTGTAAAATAATGATTTGAGTAAATTTTTATTGATACGGCACTGTTAAAACTACTGGTCTTTTTGCTACTATGTATGGAGGAATTTGAACTACAGAAATGGTTGTAGACGTATGAGTGAGTAAGTTTATGATATATTGATATTTTATTAACGTGCAGTAAGGAGTATGTATACATATTTTTGTTTGTAGAAATTTTGTAATATGGTGCAATAATGGAAAACTTTAATGCATGTTCAAGAATGTAGTTGATAGAACGTGAGGGAGTTCGTTAGATTTTGCGGAAATAGAATTCGCCCACATGCGAGATTTGCATAAAAAGTTGAGATATAATCTGGTTAATCTACAGAGTGAATGTAATTGCAATTGATGATTTCTTCGGATAGTTTTTAGTGAATTTACAAAGTAATTCAAGATGGCTACACTTATTTCGCATCGTTGGCGTCTTCTTCCACGTTGGAACCTTCGACGCGGCAAAGAAACGCATGAAATACTCAGTTGTGATAGGTGAATTTTGGTCTTCGCGCGAATTTATGATGACGTATTGGCAATATGGTAGGCAGAAGGTATATAAACGAGTGTCAAATTTGAGGAGTTAGTTGTTTGTTAGCTAGTTTATTAAATGTTTTCAGTAAGGGTCGCGCGCGCGTTATAACCATCAGAATGGTTAGTATTGGAGTTTATTTGCGAAAATTATAGTTCAGCAAGGCATGTAAAGCGACTGCATTAACCCATAAGGGGATAAATCGTATAGAAATTCACAACTAAATAATTTAAAATATATTGTGTGTTGAACGAAAACATTAGTGATTTTCTTCAAGAAATAAAAAGTGCTTAGGCAGATTAGAAGTTAACGCAGCTAAGATTTTGTTATTAGTGTTCAATTGTGGAACGCGTGACCTAATATCATTATGAAGAGAACCGAAGGTAACCATTTATGTTATCGAAACAACAGTTTGTAAAATTTAGTTAAGATACTGGTGATCATCATTGACATTGAATGTGTACAATCATTAGCAATACCAAATTGATTGTATAACAGCGAATAAGAACTTTAATGTGTATATGGAAGTAACCATTTTTCATTGTGGTAAACGTTTTGAAGCACAAACATCACAGTATAAGGTAATGTGATGTTAGGCTACAGATCTCCTATACCACATACGCGAGTGAACAAACCATATACACTGCATTAGTGAGTACTACAGCCGAATGCGTAGGGCGAATATACGGCTACCTCTTGTGTTTTGTGCATAGTGAGTGCATCTAAGAGTAAAAAAAAAAAAGGATTACCGAAGCAGGTCATATGGATTACAAGTACCGCACCGAAAAAGTATTAATTAATGTAATACGTAAGAATTAGATTTAAATTTTATCGAACCAAACCAAGGACGATTATCTTTTAATCACTTTTTTTTTGTTATTGTTGCATTAATTACGGTTCATTCAAAGAAAAAAAAAGGTAATCGAACTTTAGTTATTTTGTTGTTTTTAGTTTTAAGAAGGGTAATTTTAGTCGTAACGTATTTATGTGTTGGTGGTTTTTTTTAAACCACGCCGTTGTATCTATTTATATCCGAATTTGTCAATATATATATATATATATATATATATATATATATATATATATATTTAATTTATTTATTTATTTATTTAATTTAATTTATTTGGTCATTTATTTGTGTCAATTGTGTGCCTAACTGGTTACACCTTCTGATAAGCGAAATTAGTCTTTGCATATTTTCGAATTTAAGGATCGATTGGAAATTGCGTAATGAGCCAGATCGATCACAAAATTTCATTTTAGCTTTGAAATATTAATGCAGAACACTACTAACAAAGTACTTTTCTTTTTTATTCAGCATAAATTACAGTTTTGGAGCAGTAAAGATTAAACCTATTAATGAAGGTCTAAATACGACTTTAAAGATAAAGTAGTAATCAAATATAACGATATTATTGATGATAAAAGCACTAACCGCTCTATGTTTGAATTATTCAGCAATTAACGAACTTTTTTTTTTAGATAACAATTCATTGTTAAACCTATTTCGTTTATTTTATTTAGAAATTTCTAAATTGGGAATATTTATTTAATTCAAAGTTTTAGGACAGTTAGAAATATAACATTACAGGTTTACGAAGGATACTTAAAAAGTATTTATATTAACATCTTACGATTTGGGAATTTTCATTTGTACAGGGTGTGTTTAATAAGTTTACGACGACCCGTGTATTTCAGAATCTTCTTATGCTTCCGGATCAATTTATTTTGAAGTGGAATTGAATTTGAATGGTGAATGATTTTACTGAGTGGGCTGCAATCCTGTCTTCCACAGTCAGCTAGGATTAATTCACCATCCTGCCTAACACTTTATTTTAGCAAAATTTAAGATTATGGTGGCGCCTAGATACAATTTTTCCCGGACTGAGCTCTTTGAGTTGTAGATCTATGGTAAGTGTAATGTGTTTGCAACTACTTTTCAATCATTTTACTCCTTATATCGACCACGCCCATTTCCACTGTAGCTGGCTTGGCAACCCGCTTATCTCGGTAAGCATACGCGACCCCTAGTTCGGTTTGGACGTGTAACACAATCTTAAATTTTGCTAAAATAAATAGCCTTAGGCGAGATGTTAAATTATTCCTATCTAACTGTGGAAGACAAGATTGCAGCCTACTCAATAAAACCATTCACCACTCAAAGTCACTCACACTTGAAAAGAAATTGATCCAAAAGTTTAAGAAAGTTCTGAAATACACAGGCCGTCGTAAACTTATTGAACACACCCCGTACATATGAAAATTCCAAAACATAAAACGTTAATTTGAATACTTTTTAAGTATCCCTCGTATATCTTTAAATTTATATTTCTAACTGTTATAAAACTCTGAATTAAATAAACAATACCCAATTTATAAAAAAATCGAAATAAAATAAAAATCGGTTTAATAATTGCTCTCAACAAAACATTCATTAGCTACTAAAAAACTGAAAAATAGAACGGTCAGTGCTTTCATCATAAGTAATATCTTTATATTTTATTAATACTTTCTGTTTAAAAATCGTATTTAGACACTCGTCAATAGGTTTCAAATTTAATACTTCAAATCTGTAATTTATGCTTAATAAAAATATTCGGTCTGTAGTGTTTGGTATGTGGTAAAACAATCCTAAATAGCTAAAATAAAAATTTTGTAATCGCTCTTGCTTATTACGCAATTTCAAATCTATCATTAAACTCAAAAATTGTAAATATGTACAAACAAGTGGCTTAAAGAAAACAAACGTACTTGTATCTGTCAAACAAAATCTAAAACTAATTCTTACAATTTATGTTAATTAATCCTTTATCCGTAGGTATAGTGAAGTCCATATGGTCTGCTTTCAGTAATCTTTTTTAAATTGGCAAACACACTTTGCACAAAACACTGTAGATGGCCGTATCCGTTAATGCATTCGGCTGTAACACTCGCGAACGCAGTGTCTCTCGTTCACCCGCGTATTTCTCATCTGGGTTCTTCGCCTCAATATAACATCACATTATGCTTTAATGTTTGCCCTTAAAAACGATTAACACAATGAACAATGTTTACTTCCACTTGAATATATTAAAACTCTTATTTGCTTTGTACAATTGATTTGATGTTATTATCGATTGTACACATATCCTTCATTCGTAGTCAATAATGATGACCAATGACTTAACTAAATTTACACGCTTTTAATTCGGTTACTTTAGGCTTTCTTTAGATTATATCGTCGCACGCTCTACTACTGAACACTATCGACAAAATATTTGCGGTGTTATTTTCAAATCTGCTTTCGCACTTTTTAAATTTCTTGAAGAAAATCACTATTTTCTTCAAGTCCCAATAAAACTATTTATTTTACTAATGTCTATACGATTTATCCCCTTTTGGGTTAATGCAGCCGCTTATATAAACGCTGCTACTGAACTATAATTTCACAAATAAAACCCAAAACTGGCCATTCTAATGGTCCCACTAAAACAGCGCGCTCGCGATCTGTACTTAATTTTCACCCATCGATTCTATCTGAACTAGTCACTATCCCTTCAATTGGGCTCTATTATATATCCTCTGCCCGCCATATTACCAAAACGTCACAATATATTCACCTATCACAAACGAGATCTCACGCATTTCCTTGCCGTGTCGACGTCCGAAATGGAACCACCGCTACGCAAAGTAAAAAGAACGTAGCCACCTTGAATTTACTTTTAAATGCACACAATACTCTCCGAAAAAAACATTAATTGCAATTGCATTCACTCTGTACATTCTCCAGATCATATCCCAACTTTCTGTGAAAGTTTCACATGTAGGTGAATCCTATTTCCGCACAATTTAGGCAACTACCTCACATTCTAACAACTTTATTTTTGAACATGCATTAAATTTTCCTTATTGCATAGTATTACAAAATCTCTATAAACAAAAATATGCACCCATGTTCCTTACTACACGTTAATATAATATCAATATATCATAATCTTACGTCTACAACCACTTCTTTAATCCAAATCTTTTATACACAGTACCAAATCTCTTACCAGTGCCGTCCCAGTACAAATTGTCACAAAACCGTTTGATTGATAAAAATAAAACATGTTTTTATGTACAGTAATAAGTGTGATATATCGTTGGATTTCATAATTTTTTTTCCATTTAACCACGTAAAATTCCAATATGGCGGCCGTATGAAAAACGAAAGATAGTGTCGGTACCTCAAAATCTAGTGGGCGTAAAAACTTGGCTGTCAAGCTTTTACGTTAGCCAATTGTAGACATACGATTAATCTATACCTGTACTTTGATAAAAGGAAGTAGAACTACCCTGGTAAAGGCATTGGATTTTGAACAAAAGCACAGTTTTATGACAAATTAAAGACAATTTGGGAGATTTAAAAAGCTTAACGTGAAAAAATGTTATTTGAATAAAAAAACGAAAATTAACACGTTGACTGTCCCATGAATCACATGTGATGCATGCCCGCTCTCTCTGTGAGGCGCATGAGATACATTTGATTCATTTGCTTACCCGTAGATATACCCATCTAACTTTTGGACGCTGCAAAGCGGAATATTGAATATTAAGTGGACGTCTGATTAAAGGGTTGTATTGCACCACATATGACTCATGGGGCGCTCAAATATTTTGTATTTTTTGTCAAATAAAAAAACTCACGTCTCGCTTCAAAAATGTGGTTTTATTATAAAAAAAATATTACAACTGGTTAAATAGGTTACAACGAATGTTCTTCATTAAAACACTCAAGACAATATGCTTTCCCACAAGCGTCGATTTCGGTAGAGACTTGTTTTGTCCGTTTAGCAGCAAACTCTGAGTCCCTGTTTTCTTTATTTGTTGCATAACATGCATGACAGCGCTTTCTTCTTATTTTGCTATCTGATCCACGCGGTATTTCTTTCAAAAAATGGTTCGCCGTATTTTTAGGCTTCTCCACAACTGTATTATTCTCAAGTTCTAAAATTTCACGTATTAGGTGTTGTACAAATTGAAGCTATCTCATGGGTTTATTTGGATGGAGTTCGTTCTATACAATGTGTCCCAAATTCAATTCTCTATAAAGTGATCTCGGCTCCTGTTATACTTACGGCAAAGGTTAAATGGGGAAAGTTTTAGAGGAAGCCTAGAGCATTCGATATCCGGTTTCAGATTTACGATCGGTCAATTGGTTTCGAAAATATCGCACGATCTGCCTCAACTTTCATTTTTCTTATGGCCGCCATATTGGATTTTTCGATTTTTGGAAAGAGCGCAATATTTCCAGTTTAGTGATGTCTTACAAGTGCAAAAAAGATTAGAGTTTCATCAAAATATCACACTTTCTAAAGTTAGGTCTTATTTATTATTATTAGTAGGACATGATTTACTTGTCAGTAAAATTGGGTTTCATTTTTTTCATATAAGGTGGCTCTGACTTTGACGTTAAATAATTCAAAGTAGTGTTTTCATAAGTAGTACGCTTTTTTGTCATTAAAATCATAAACGTGACACACAAATTGTAAAAGCCTGTTGAAAATGGCCGGTATTCCCTATTCAAATGAAAAAAAGTTTGACATGTTAGCGTTTTACTTGCAGTCAAACAGAAACACCGACATTACCTCAGCGAGGTATTTGGAGATGTACCCCGAACGACGGCAGCCTCATAAAACCCACTTCAGAAAAATTGTAATTAATTTAATTAACTATGGGGCCTTCGAACAACCTAAAAGCGGATACAATATTGATAATGAAAATCGTGACAGAAACATTTTAAAAGCTGTCAACGAAAACCCCAGTGCATCGGTAACAACGATAGACCGGGAAATTCCTGTGTCAAAATCAACCGTACAAAGAGTGCTAAAAAAGAATAACTACTATACATACACAATCGTTCAAGGACTTAAGGAAACTGATATTCCAAGACGAATGCGCTTCTGCGAGTGGTATACTAGAATGTGTAATGAAAATTCCGATTTTGTTAATTATGTCTTGTGGTCTGATGAGAGTAGATTTACGAATTGTGGAGTTTTTAATAAGCACAACATTCATCATTGGGCTGTAGAAAACCCTCACGAAGTGGCAGAAAGACGTCTACAGACCAGATTTGGAAGTAACGTTTGGTGTGGGATTATTGGTAATTTAATCTAACTTACCTATTTTAATTGGGCACCTATGTATTATAAATTATTAATCATTGCAGGAAATCGACTTATAGGACCATTTCTGTTTGACTATAACTTAAACGGACAGAGGTACCTAGAGCTTTTGCGAAACCAGGTTGTGCAAGCTTTACGAGCTATTCTCACCGAAGATGAGTTCAGAAGAACCTGGTTTCAACAGGATGGATGTCCGGCACACAACACCATTCAAGTCAGGAACTTCCTAAGGGAGCAGTTTGATGAAAGAATTATTGCACTAAATGGTCCAATATCTTGGCCTCCTAGATCCCCTGACCTTTCGCCCTTGGATTTCTACCTCTGGGGTCACACAAAGAATGAGGTCTACGAGTTTGATCCCCCTGCGACCATAGAAATCCTGAGACAGAGAGTTTTGGATACATTTAGAAATAGTGTTAACGGAAATACACTTGCTAGGGTTGTACGAAAAACAGTCACCAATTGTCAAAAATGTCTCGATGTAAATGGACGTCATTTTGCAAATCTGTAGATTAATTGTAATTGTAATTTTATTGTAGGTTGTTCAAAGGTTCAAGTATTAATTAAATTAATGACGATTTTTCTGGCTTTATTTTTAACACACTCATAGCTGGGAATATGTCCCAAAACATCTGTCTTGTTGAGAGGTCGTTATTTAATGTCATGTTTTATTGAAAATTCAAAGAATTTTATACATTATTTATTAATGTTATTTTGCGACAAATAAATCATGGCCTACTAATAATAAATAAGACCTAACTTTAGAAAGTGTGATATTTCGATGAACCTCTAATCTTTTATGCAGTGAGACATCACTAAACTGCAAATATTGCGCTCTTTCCAAAAATCGAAAAATCCAATATGGCGGCAATAAGAAAAATGAAAGTTGAGGCAGATTGTGGGATAACAAAAGACGATTGTGACATGTCATACACGCTATCTTATTCGTCTTAAAAAATTGTCCGAATAATCTCACATTGTGCAGCTGTTAAATTAACCATTTCGGATTTACTGGCGTAAAACGAAATCCGCCATTTTCGGTTCTTCGCCGATATCTTCAAAACCAATTGACCGATTGTAAATCTGAAACCGGATATCGAATGCTCTAAGCTTCCTCTAAAACTGTCCCCATTTAACCTTTGCCGTAAGTATAACAGAAGCCGAGATCCCTTTATAGAGAAGTGAATTTGGGACACATTGTATAATACTGCTGTTTACAATAACTGTTCCGCAAACCAATTCAAGGGCTACTTTCTTATACCAAATTAAATGAACAAATAACTATTATTATAAGTACAGGTCGTAGGTTCAAATCCTACCTGAGGTAAACTTTTTATTTATGTATTTAATAAAATTAATAATAATTTTTAAATAAATATTAAGCAATAAGATGTACCGATCATCTATTATAATAGTAGCTCGAACGGATGCCCATCTTGTTCAATTCATCGCGCAAATCTTCGCAGCAACCGTTGAGTATTTCAAATGTATTCACGTTAGTAAAAATATTTTAGTGCATAGGTGTGGCGAAATTAAGGATTTATGACAGAAGCAACAAAAAAAGCAATTGCGATCTCGCTTAATATAAGAATTAAAGAAACGTTTAAATTGGAAAAAATATGCCAAATTATGAGCTGATTTCAAATACCTTCGGAACTAATAGAAATTTATCAGATCGAGATTTCCAATCAGCTCATAATTTGGCATATTTTTGCCAAATTAAACGTTTCTCTATGTTCTATATTAAGTGAAGCGTCAATGGTGTTGACCATTAAAAAAAATATTCCACACTGCATAACTTTAATCGAAAAAAGCTGTTAGCTTCTTAGTTAGATTATTTATTAAAAGTGTGTCAGTAGCAACCTATTTACCTTGATAATAATGAAAAATACTGTAACACCCCCTCAACACTATAAAGAAGTTTGTGTGTGTGTGTGTGTGTGTGTCAGTATTTGTTAACTGCTGCTTGTCGGGAACCAATATTGATCAGCTAACAAGTAAATTAACTCTTCCCGCAAAATTTTAAATTTAAGGTTGGCGTTATCTAATAACATAATACAGTATTCTCCAAAACAACTTCATTCATTTCTTCATTTTCTTAATTTGCATGTTCAAAATAAGCACCATTAGGGCGTAAACAAGCTTCATAGCGAGTTAGTTTGCAGATTATTGAACATATTCATAAATAGTAGTTGACGCAATTGTTGGAAATAAGTTATTATTGTTTGCCGTAGTTCTGCAGAATCTATGGTGCATTCCACATCAGGTGGGGTAAGGTCAGGTGAATGTGAAGGGTAATGGAAGTCCGTTCTATGAGAAATTATTTTGTTTCCAAAATGCTCGCGGAGAAGTTCTAGTGAGCGTCTGGCTGTATGGCTTGAGCGCCATCCTGTTGAAACCATTGCCTGTTCAACTGCGCGAAAAAAATTTCTCACAAAGGTATAATGATGTTCTGCCTGTAACGCTCTTGATTAACAGTAACAGTATCATCCTCAACAAAATAAGGACCTGCTATATCGTGCCCAATACAACACACCAAATCGTAACTCGAGTACTGTGAAGTGGTTTATCTACAATAAAGTCAGGGCGTTCAAATACAAGAAATCAAGTTGTTTGTCTATTGATATACTCATTTAGGTGAACATGATTTTCGTCTGAAAGCATACATTTTTCAAGAAATCCGTGTCTTCGTACACCAGGATCAACACACGTCCACAATAAACTTTTCTTGAACGTTTGTCCACTGCGTTTAATCCTTCTCCAGCTTGAATGCGATATGGATATACCACATACCAATGCCTTTGAAGATTCTACGTGTGGATGTTTAATTTATTCGTCGAAAACTTCTTTGTGGAGATCATAAAACCTAGTCAAGAACCCGTTCTTCATTATCGTTGGTATCAACTGTTCTTCTACGACCTGAAGAACATTTGCGCTGATACAAGACACCACCAGTGCGACGAAATTTCTCAACAATTGCTAACGCTTTTACTGGGTGCAGCTTTACTAAATTGCTCGCGATAATTTTCAAAAACTTATATTATACATATATATATATATATATATATATATATATATAACAGGGTTCCCCATTTTAGACTATACAATTTAAAAGTCGAATAAAAACTTTCTAATCAAAGTAAATTAACTTTTTAATGGACTAATATGTAGCTTATTCTTTGGGATTTATGACTAAAGTAAATAACAATTCAAGTTTTAAAGATCATGTCTTCCAAATGCCCTCCTTCGACTTCAATGCATTTTTGAATTCTAAGTTCAAAATTCGGCGAAGCAAATCTCCATTTATTCCTGCAATTTCATTTCGAATCTGCTCCTTCAGCTCCGGAATTGTTCCGGCACGACTTGCAAAAACTTTTTGCTTTAGGTATCCCCAGAGAAAAAAATCGGGGGCCGTTAAATCGGGAGATCTCGGGGGCCAATTCAAATTTCCAAATCGGGAAATTATACGGCCGTCAAAAAAATCTCGCAAAATTCTCATAGTGTTTCTGGCTGTGTGAGCCGTTGCTCCATCTTGCTGGAATAATATGGTGCCATTTAGTCCTCCTCTAATTAGTTATGGGATAAGAAACGTTTGCACCATGTTTATGTAGCGTTCGGAATTAACTGTAACAGAACGGTTATTTTCATCCTCAAAAAAATAAGGACCGATAATCCCAAATGATGCTACACCGCACCAAACAACGACTTTTGGACTGTGGAGGTTTTTGGTAAACAGTTCGTGAGGATTTTCTACTCCCCAGTATCTAAAGTTTTGCTTGTTAACAACACCGTCCAAATGAAAATTTGCTTCGTCGCTCATTAGCAAATTATGAATTTCTTCACGATGCTGATGTAAAAATTCTTCACAAAATGTCACCCTCGCTCCTTTGTCTAGATCACTGAGGTTATGCGCCATTTGATATTTATAGGGGTGAAATTTTATATCTTTATGCAGAATTCTGTGGAGACTTCCCTTAGATGTTCCTAGGGCAAGTGATTGCCGATTAGCCGATCTCTTAGGACTTCTTGTAAAGGCTCTCGTTCAATATTTTCAGGCGTACGCACCGTTCTTCGACGTCCAGGTTTTTTAATGTTTTGCACAGAGCCATTTTCACGCCAATGAGAACCCACACCGCAATTGTAAAGCGTTTTGGTGCATCACCCCTATTATTGTTTCCAAACTGCCGTCGAAATGCACCCCGAACTTCTTCAAATGAACCAGTTCTAATGTAGACTTCCACAGAAAACACACGCTCTTGAATCGAATAATTCATAATGCAATGAAAATTGTTAAACTGGAGCAATTATATCGTTTGCGTATAACGCATATTTGACAGAAACACTTAAGTCGTTGTTTATAGACAGGCGCCTCCTTGATCTTTAAAACTTGAATTGTTATTTACTTTAGTCACAAATCCCACAGAATAACCTACATATTAGTCCATTAAAAAGTTAATTTACTTTGATTAGAAAGTTTTTATTCGACTTTTAAATTGTATAGTCTAATATGGAACCAGTATATATATATATATATATATATATATATATATATATATATATATATATATATATATATATACACAGGGAGGCGCATTAGTGTGACAAAGCCCCATATCACCTTTATTTAAAGAGATACAAAAAAAATTAAATACAAAAGTTGTAAGATATGTTCTGGTGCATATTCCAAAAATATTTTTAATTATACAGGGTAGATCATAAAAGCTTAGAAGTAATTTTAAATTCTTTTTAAATAGAAAACCCTATATATTATTACACATTTAGATTCTACATACAATTTTAGACACATTTTATGTATAATGTCCTATACCTAAGTCTAACCGTTTTGACAAATTTCAAATTTTTGTCAAAATGACGTTTGCAGGCCAAAAATAGGTGGAAATCTTTTCTAAACGAAGCCTTGATCAATTAGTTATGGTTGGTTTCCTTGGAAATGGGGACCTACTCTAATGGGCTGTATTGATATTTTTGTAATACATTCATACAGGGTGATCAAAAATGGACAATAAAGAGTAGATTCAAAAAACCTATAAAGTCATTTTTTTTAATGGAAACCCCCTATTTTTTTAATTCTATCTTATTTAGCATTAAAGATAATGGTGACATTGTATAAGAGTGTACATTCCAAGAAATTGTAGTTTTTGAAATAATGACATTTTAACATTTTTTTATTGTAAAAAGGCTATACGGATATCAAGTTTTGTTGTTAGTTGGCCGTGACTGCGGGGCGCGGCGAAACAAAAAAAATCGAGCACTTCAGATCGAAATATTACAGTTTATTGAACCCCATATAAATAATTATTTTATTAAACGAACTTAAAGTAAAGACAATATTTTTTTGATTCAACAAATTATGTCCTAATCCTAATCATAAACTTAACACCTCTAATGTAACTAAACCTGTAACTAATTATACAGATAAAAGTACTAGAAACACGTCAAATACGTACTACCTAATAAGTTGTTCGAAATGTCCGCCTCCTTCTTGAATACACAATGCAATACGTTTCTCAAATTCGCTGCTTAAATTTCTACACATTTCAACACTAATGTTTTGAAAACAGTTTCTAATCCTAATCTTCATGTCTTCCTTTGTTGTAGGCGGTATTTTATAAACCAGCTCTTTGACGTACCCCCATATGCTAAAGTCCATTTTAGTAAGATCTGGGGATCTAGCAGGCCAAGCAACAGCCCCCAATCCAACATTCTGGATATCTAGCATTTAAAAAAGTTATTATTGGACCTGTATGATGTACTGGGGCCCCATCATGAAGAAACCACATTTCTTGTTGCGTATCCTGTGGCACTTGACGCAACAAATTAGGTAGATGGTTTTGCAGAAAGTCTAAGTATACTTCCCCTGTTACTTGTTGATAAAAAAATATGGTTCAATTACATGATTACCGACAACACCTCCCCAAACATTTAAATACCATCTAGTTTGAGAAGTATATCTTACAAAATGTGGATTTTCGGTAGAATAGTAATGAAAATTGTGTCTGTTTCTGTGAAATGTGGCCTGATCTGTAAATAAAATCAAACGAACAAAATTTCTTTGTTGGTTTATTTTGTTTTGAGCCCATTGAAAAAATTCCAGTCGTCTTTGATAATCTTCAGGAACCAACTCTTGAAGTAGATGAATGTGATAGGGGTGCATTTTTTGAGACTTCAGTGTGCGCTGTACCGTACGTCGTTCAACACCAACCTGCTGAGAAATGCGTCGTTGTCCAATATATGGATTTTCGGTAACTGTTAATAGTACATTTAATTGATTTTCCTCAGTCTGTGCTCGTTTTTCCCTAGTATTTTTTTCATGTAACACATTGCCAGTTCTTTCAAAACGCTCCAAAGGCTTTTCAAATGCCCTTCCTTCAGGTTGCCGTCTCTCTGGAAACCGTTGTTGATGCAGTCTTCTTGCTAAGAGCGTATTCTTATTACTAGTTCCCAAAACAAAAATCATATCAACCATCTCGGCTTGCGAAAAATTCATTATTTACAATTTTAATTCAAGTTTTAAATCAATTTGCTATAAAATACACTAATTCATCACACAAATTATCAACTGACAATAAATAATGACATTTCTGATGATCTCTATTATTTTTATATGCCACGCCTCGCCGTCACGGCCAACTAACAACAAAACTTGAAAGCCGTATAGCCTTTTTACAATAAAAAAATGTTAAATTGTCATTATTTCAAAAACTAAAATTTTTGGAATATTCACTCTTATACAAAGTCACCCTTATTTTTAATGTTAAATAAGATAGAATTAAAAAAATAGGGGGTTTCCATTAAAAAAAAATGATTTTATAGGTTTTCTTTAATCTACTTTTTATTGTCCATTTTTGATCACCCTGTATGAATGTATTACGGTTAGACTTAGGTATAGGACATTATACATAAAATGTGTCTAAAATTGTATGCAGAATCTAAATATGTAATAATATCTAGAGTTTTCTTTAAAAAAAAAAAATCAAAATTACTTCTAAGCTTTTATGATCTACCCTGTATAATTAAAAATATTTTTGAAATATGCACCAGAACATATCTTACAACTTTTGTATTTAATCTTTTTTTTGTATCTCTTTAAATGAAGGAGATATGGGACTTTGTTATACTAATGCGCCACCCTGTACATATATATATATATATATATATATATATATATATATATATATATATATATATATATATATATTTTGAGATGTTTAGAAAGAGGTAATAGAAGTATCAGACAGCTTACATGACATTTGGGTCATAAAAAGGGGTAATTTCTGGCTCGATACAAGTGCGAGACACAATTTTACATAAATGTGGTTCACGATGGGTTTAAAATAAATTTATTTGGTATAAATTGATCTGAATATCATTTGCTAAGTTTGGTTTCATCATAAAAAGCAATTTGCTGCTACCAAAATTGTCAAGGATGTTAAATATAACCATTTTCGTAGAGTCATTTTAGTAGTGCAATTTTTACAATAAAATTCAATTTTTCAAAGGTAATTTGGCAAGTAGACATTTCACAGGTGTTTAAACATAGACTATGTAGTTAGGATTATGTTAGGGATAGTGTATGTTTAGTTTTTAAAGGCAGGAAATACAAGAATTTACTAAAAGGGTTATAATATGGACAGTATAGACAATTTTCGCACACATTTTGTTAGTGAATTAGTGACAAAATTATAATACATGATTCATAAGAAGAAAAACATTTAGAACATTATGGTATACAAACATTTATAGTGCCGTACATTTTATAGTGTAAAAATCCTAAAAAAGTGTTAGACGATGAGACTTTTTCAATGCAAGACTGAATAACATTATGCATTGCAAATAAGTAGTGAGAACAATAAAGACAAGTTGTACAAACCTTAAACATAACATTTTATGTGTTAAAAACATTTTTTAATATGATTTAATTTCATATTTAAATTTAAGTATGGTTACGTTGTAAATTTTAGTTTTTTTTCATAATTTTATACTTTTTCCGCATTATTAGATTTAGTTTTTGCTCTTAAAGCAAATTATAGATGTTCCTTTTCAATATAAATAAGTTTTTATAAGGATACAGCGTTTTTATCCGCAAAATTATGCTAAATTTGAGGTGAATTCTAGACAAATTTACAAAAGCTTAAAATTTTCATTAAATTATATGTTTCGAATATAAAAGATATGTTTTCTTATGTAAATTGTCCTCAGAATTCCATTTTCGCAAGTAATTTTAGTGTAGCTTGTAAGTGTAAATAGTTAAAAGCTTATTTTGATTAGATTAAGTTGTTTCGTTTATTAGTATTAGGAATTATTG
Organism: Vesta saturnalis; assembly: GCA_036346205.1. NCBI lineage: Eukaryota > Metazoa > Arthropoda > Insecta > Coleoptera > Lampyridae > Vesta > Vesta saturnalis. The sequence goes on from JARFJB010001603.1 coordinate 1,210,336, forward strand.
CTTGTTAGGTGTCCTTGTATTCAAAATTTCATGTAGTTTTCATTTCTGTTTTTAATTTTCATTTCCGACCATGTATAAGAAAGTTACGGCCAAAATTCCATTTATGTACAATTCATAATTTTGATTATCCAATCACATCCCTTGTAAATTTTGCAAAATGGCTGTAAAAAAATTGAAATCTCTGTAGCAACCAGAAACCTATAAAAGCATGCGCTCAAGAAATCATTCTCTCTCTAGAATTTGTTCAAAAAGTGAAAAAAGTTAAAACAGTGTTGCTAAATTTGTGTTTACATAACCTAATTTATTATCGTCGAGAAAGTTTACGTTACGAATAATTTCGAGAGCACTTGTTTTATATCTTCGGTTAAAATTAAATAGTTTGGTCACCGATACCTGTCGTTGTTAAATAAAATAATTCTGTACGATTAATTGATGTCACGATTTTGTGTAAATTTGTTTTCGTGTTTTCCGATTTAAAATAATTCTTATATACCAAATTAAATTCCATTTTTTATTTGGTCAAAGTTTGTTTTATTTATCCGGACAATTCCTCTTAAATAAATATTATTTCGGTAACTAAAATAAAAGTGTGTTAACAAAAATCTTGGATACTTAATAATACATTTTAAACGATATCACTCATAAAGATTTAAAACCATTTTAAATAAAAAGTTACCATAGTAAATAAGTGTTTGGAGGTTGCCGTTTTTGGAAAGAAAACATCTTGAAGCTTGGAAGGTGGTGTCTTCGAGAACCGAGATAGCAGTTGGATATTACAAACAACTGTAGCCGAGGGAACATTGCCTGTCTCCAGCTGAAGTTTGAAGACATCATTCAATCGACAGGAAGGACTGTATACGTGAGTTTTAAAATTTGATAACCCTGTTTATTGGTATTTCCCTGCAATTTATATTTGTTATATGTTATTAATTAAGAATTTCAATTATTTACTTGTGTAAACACCTGTGAAGCTAATTATTTCCTTTTCTTTTTCTAAATTTTCATTTTGATCCAAACATTAAAATTTCTTAATTATTTGACATTGTTTTGACAGCTTTAATTATTTTCACTTAAGTTCATTAACGCATGCGTTAGAAAGCAAATTCTATTCAGAGCAAATTTTATACGTTAAATTAAATTACATATAGGATATTTCTTATATTAAAAAAATTTTATCTTCAACTAAATCCCTGAACTCTATCCCCAATTGAGATCCCTAATCTTAATATTAAATATTTTAACATTACAATATATTGTCGCCGCAACGTGTGGGCACAATTTAGTTTGAAGATTTTGATATAAAAAGCACAAAAAAATTTTATAGGTATTTAGTTTTTCATTTTTCGTTCATTGTTATTTGTTATTTGTTATTAGTTATTGTTTATTGTGTTTATTAGTGTTAGGATTTTTACAAAAAGGGGCAAATTTAGTTAGTACAACTAGTGAATGCAAGATCGTAGAGTAACTAGATCAGGTAAAGTTTACGGACCTAAAGATATTGAGGTAAAAGAGAAAAGACAGGATCTAGTTACAAAGATGGAACATATTGAAAAGGATGTTGAAGCACAACAAGAAGGGGGAAGTCCAGTGAGAGAAAGCAAGACCTTAGACGTGGACATGATAATTGCCATGCTGATGAAAGCGGAAGAAAGTAGAAAGGAAGACATGATGAAAGCGGAAGAAAATAGAAAGCAAGACAAGAAAGAAGCAGAAGAAAATAGAATAAAAGCCGAGGAAAATATTGATAGTAAATTCAACAAGCTTGAAGAAAATAGGAAAGAAGCGGAAGAAAATAGAATAAAAGCAGAAGAAGAAAGAAAGGAGGATATGAGACGACTACAAGAAAGTATCGATAGACAACTGAGTAAGTGGGAGAACGACAAGGAGAAGTTAGTGCATAAAATGGAGAAAACGAAGGAAGAATTAAGCAATAATATGCACCGAGAAAATGATAAGTTATGGGGAACGATTATCGACAATAAGGAAGAGGCAGATGACAAGATCGGAAAGTTGGACAAGAATATTAGAACTGAAACCCGTCTAAGAGAAGAGGCTTCTCACGAAATAAATGATAAAGTAGGAAGGATACAAGACATCCACGAACAAATATGTTTCCAGGTGGATAAGAATAAGGATGAGAACAAGAAACAGATGGGGGAAATTTGCAATAAATTAAGAATGCACGATCATGACCTGGAAGAGTTGAAAGAACGAGAAACACCTCGAAATTTTCAAATAGGCTGGGAAAATTGCATGGGGAATCAAGAGATGCCATATAAATTTGAAGGCAAGAAGCAAGAATCGCCAATGCTATTTTTGAAAAATATAGAAGAATATTTTAATGACATTAAGGACAATAAACAAAGAATGCGTTTGGTAAGAAAGATGCTTAAAGGGAATGCCGAACTATGGTACAATTTAGTACAAGAGCAATGTACCGATTATAAGCACTTCAAGGAATTATTTACCAAACAATATTGGAGTGATGTCCAACAAAATGTAATAAGGGAAGAATTTTCAAGGGCGAAGTATGACAAAAACTATGGCACTTCGAGGGAGATTTATGTGATGAAAAATACCAAATAGCAAGATATTTCACACCACCGATGAATGAACAAGAAATAGTCCAATATTTAGCAAGGCAACTGGAGAATAATGTGGCAGAAAACATTATTCTGCAAAATATAGATAATATAACATCACTACTGCAATTTTTAAGAAGATACGATGCGTATGAACAGCATCAGAACAGTTACGAAAAGAGAGAATTTAACCCTAGGAACGTTTGGAATGACAGAAGGGAATATAATTACAGGCACGAAAGAGAGGAAAATAGGAGAGATAATTATAATAGGAATTATGGAAACGACAGGAGAGATTATCAATATCATCGTGCTGATAATCGTAGAGAGTATTTCCAAAATGGCAACAATAGGGAAAGCAATTATAGATCGGGAAGAGAGAGGAACAACTTCCAACAGAGAAGAGGTGGATATAATAATGGCTACGATAGGAACAGATTTAATTACAACAATCAAGCCAAGGATAATGAACGGGAGCATCAGAATAATAGAGAGAATGAAGGAAAGGATCATCGTAGAAATGATGTGCCAAAAGAAAATAGAAGGCCATACCAAGAAATAGTGGATGATCAAAATAGGAGAGTGAATAACATCCAGGTACGAGAAGAGAAGGAGGAACCGAGTTGTGGAAGGATTAGTTGGGTCAATGCCATCGTACATGCATCCCAAGACGAAGAAAAGAACACACAAAAGGACTTTGACAAGATCACCGTTCAAAATTTTTAAATACGAGCTTCCTTGTCAACAATGTAAAGACAAACTACCAACATCCTACGGAATTTTTAGAAATTGAACAAAATTCAGAACCAGAAACTACAAACATTTTATTACCTTTCGTTAACATTAGAATTAAGAATTTAAATTTATTAGGATTAGTTGATACCGGATCAGAAATTTCATTAATACAGGAAAAAATCATCGTAGAGAATAACGATTTATTTAAAGATGAGATCATCAGAATAAACAAAATAGAAGTTATGGCAGCTACGGATAAGAAGCTTAGCACTATAAATAGGATGCTACATACTGAAGCTAAGGTAGGGAACAGATTTTTCAAACACAATGGTTTATAACTAACAATTTAAAGATGGAGTTAATAATCGGAATGGATATGATTAAGCAATTAAGATTGATTATCGATGCACAATATATGAAGATAAGAATTGGTAAAGATGAATTAAACTGGGTACAGCCCTACAATAAAAGATTAAATTTATATAAACCGCATATCCAGTATTTGAAGGTGCAAAGAATTATTAAGGATGAGCAATTCGATATCAATCACATTGGTTACAAGCAAGAAGTTATAAACATTATTCAAGAAAATTTGGTGTTGATAAATGAAGAACCTAGCGTAGCAAGTAAATATGTACATAAAATTGAAGTGACAGACGATTCTCCGTTCCATAACAAAATATATCCTATTCCCTACGCCAGAAGAGAGCAGGTTAAAAGAAATTAATTAAATGCTAGAAAATGGTATCATAGAAAGATCAAAGACCAGTTATTTAAATCCGTTGGTTGTTGTAAAGAAAAAAGATGACAGCATTAGACTGTGCCTTGATGCAAGGAAGCTCAATTCCAGATCTAAACCTCAATATGAAACGCCTCAAAATATGGACGTGCTCCTTAGTAAAATTTGGGAGAGAAAGATCTTTACTAAATTAGACCTTAAGAATTCATTTTGGCTAATACCTTTGGAAAAGTCGTGTAGGAAGTACACAGGGTTTAGTATCGAAGGAGAAATATACCAATTTAAAGTGGTACCTTTCGGACTTAGTTCTTCGTCTGCTGCATTAGTTAGAGCTATGCAAGAAATTTTAAATAGATTCGAATATTTCTGTATGCACTACATTGACGATATTCTAATATTTAGTAAGAACGAAGAAGAACACTGTCTACACATCAAAACAATCATGGAAGCTTTAGCCACAAATGGTTTAAAATTAAATTTAGAAAAATGTTACTTTTTTATGAGAGAAGTCATGTATTTGGGTTATGAAATAGGGCAGACGGGAGTAAAATTAAATGATAGTAGATTGGCCGAAATAAAAGAATATCCTCGTCCTAAAAATTTAAGAACGTTGAGAGGCTTTTTAGGGGTAGTTAATTACTATCGCAAGTTCATTTCAGGATATGCTGAATTATCTATTCCTCTGGTAGACTTGTTAAGAAAAAACGTACGTTGGAGTTGGGATAGAAGAAAAGAAGAAGCATTTATTAGTATTAAGGAAAGTTTATTTACAAATATGATTTTAAGACACCCTAATTTTAAGTTACCATTTATACTCAGGACAGATGCATCTTTCTATGCAATCGCAGCAGAATTATGTCAAAAACAAGGAGACGAAGAAGTACCCATTTGTTTTCTTTCGAGAATTTTAAAAGTGCACGAGATCAAATACACAACAGCAGAAAAAGAACTACTGGCCATTGTTTACGCAGTAAACAAATTAAAATTTTATCTATTAGGCAACAAATTCAAAATTGAAACTGACAACTCTGCCATAACATTCATGAAAACAACTAATTTTAAGAATCATAGGATGTACCATTGGTCGTTACTTCTGCAGGAGTATGATTTCGACATATCTCATAGACCAGGCAAGGATAATGTGGTAGCAGATGCGTTAAGCAGGAAGGATAATGTAGACATTAAGGAAAATAGAGTTTTATGTGCATTTGAACAAATTAAACCTACATTTTTGGCACAAGAATTAAGAAATTTACAAAATTCAACGCAATTTTTAGAACTTAAAAAGAAGATTTTGGAATCTAAAGAAAAAATATATAAGGATTATTGTATTTTGAATGATAGAATTATTAAAGTTTTTAATACAGGAAAGTTAGTTGTAGTAAATGAAGATATAGCAAAATTTATCATAACGGATCTACACAAAACGTACGGACATCTAGGAATTAGAAAAACTTGGTTAATTTTTAGAGAAAATTTCTATGCAAAGAAGGATTTAACATATGTCAAGAATATTATAAATAAATGTGAGCTTTGCATATTAGCTAAAGAGAAGAACCACACTAATTTCAACCTTGTCAAAAGTATAAAAGTGAGTAAACCATTAGAAATAATAGCAATTGACTATATTGGAAATTTAGTACCTGGTCAGAACGGATATAAAAATATATTAGTAATCGTCGATATTTTCTCTAAATTTATAAAATTATACCCTAGCAGGGAATGCACAGCAAGACAAGCTACGATTTCTATCGAGAAATTCATGAAAGAAACAGGAAAGCCAAAAGCTATTTTAGCCGACAATGCCACTTATTTCAGAACTGCAAAATTTGTAAAGAAGTTCGAAGAGATGGGAATAAAGATATATTTCTGTTCGATCAGACATCCTCAAGGCAACCCAGCCGAAAGATATATCAAAGAAGTGATTAAATTTTAAGAATATTCACGTATGAGAAACATAATGCTTGGGTGAAGTATTTAAAGGTCATAGAGAAGTGCATCAATGAAGTACCGAATGTTAGAACACAGGTAGCTCCGATAACATTAATAAAAAAGATTATACCAGAAAGACCCTGGAGACAACAAGAAGAAGAAATTGAAGTTGAAAATTTGCTCCAAGAAGTCAAAGAAAGATTGTGGAAGATTTTAGATAACTATGAAAAGAAACATTCTGCCAAAATTAAAAAGAAGGTTACATTTAAGGAAGGAGATTTAGTAATCATACGCCGTTTAACAGTTGCAGACAGAGCACGAAAAATGTGTGCAAAACTCTTACTACCATATGAAGGTCGGTATAGGGTAAAAAAATGTTTTGGGGGTACTACATATGAACTAGTCAATATAGAGGATGGTAGTAGTAGAGGTAAATTTCATATATCCATGATTTATCCATATTTCAAAATTTAATTTTAATAGGCAGGTCAATTAAAGAACTTAATATTTTCTTGTACAAAAATATCTTCATTCTTAAATTGGGGAATTTGAGATGTTTAGAAAGAGGTAATAGAAGTATCAGACAGCTTACATGACATTTGGGTCATAAAAAGGGGTAATTTCTGGCTCGATACAAGTGCGAGGCACAATTTTACATAAATGTGGTTCACGATGGGTTTAAAATAAATTTATTTGGTATAAATTGATCTGAATATCATTTGCTAAGTTTAATTTCATCATAAAAAGCAATTTGCTGCTACCAAAATTGTCAAGGATGTTAAATATAACCATTTTCGTAGAGTCATTTTAGTAGTGCAATTTTTACAATAAAATTCAATTTTTCAAAGGTAATTTGGCAAGTAGACATTTCACAGGTGTTTAAACATGGACTATGTAGTTAGGATTATGTTAGGGATAGTGTATGTTTAGTTTTTAAAGGCAGGAAATACAAGAATTTACTAAAAGGGTTATAATATGGACAGTATAGACAATTTTCGCACACATTTTTGTTAGTGAATTAGTGACAAAATTATAATACATGATTCATAAGAAGAAAACATTTAGAACATTATGGTATACAAACATTTATAGTGCCGTACATTTTATAGTGTAAAAATCCTAAAAAGTGTTAGACGATGAGACTTTTCAATGCAAGACTGAATAACATTATGCATTGCAAATAAGTAGTGAGAACAATAAAGACAAGTTGTACAAACCTTAAACATAACATTTTATGTGTTAAAAACATTTTTAATATGATTTAATTTCATATTTAAATTTAAGTATGGTTACGTTGTAAATTTTAGTTTTTTCATAATTTTATACTTTTTCCGCATTATTAGATTTAGTTTTTGCTCTTAAAGCAAATTATAGATGTTCCTTTTCAATATAAATAAGTTTTATAAGGATACAGCGTTTTATCCGCAAAATTATGCTAAATTTGAGGTGAATTCTAGACAAATTTACAAAAGCTTAAAATTTTCATTAAATTATATGTTTCGAATATAAAAGATATGTTTTCTTATGTAAATTGTCCTCAGAATTCCATTTTCAAGTAATTTTAGTGTAGCTTGTAAGTGTAAATAGTTAAAAGCTTATTTTGATTAGATTAAGTTGTTTCGTTTATTAGTATTAGGAATTATTGCTTGTTAGGTGTCCTTCTATTCAAAATTTCATGTAGTTTTCATTTCTGTTTTTAATTTTCATTTCCGACCATGTATAAGAAAGTTACGGCCAAAATTCCATTTATGTACAATTCATAATTTTGATTATCCAATCACATCCCTTGTAAATTTTGCAAAATGGCTGTAAAAAAATTGAAATCTCTGTAGCAACCAGAAACCTATAAAAGCATGCGCTCAAGAAATCATTCTCTCTCTAGAATTTGTTCAAAAAGTGAAAAGAGTTAAAACAGTGTTGCTAAATTTGTGTTTACATAACCTAATTTATTATCGTCGAGAAAGTTTACGTTACGAATAATTTCGAGAGCACTTGTTTTTATATCTTCGGTTAAAATTAAATAGTTCGGTCACCGATACCTGTCGTTGTTAAATAAAATAATTCTGTACGATTAATTGATGTCACGATTTTGTGTAAATTTGTTTTCGTGTTTTCCGATTTAAAATAATTCTTATATACCAAATTAAATTCCATTTTTATTTGGTCAAAGTTTGTTTTATTTATCCGGACAATTCCTCTTAAATAAATATTATTTCGGTAACTAAAATAAAAGTGTGTTAACAAAATCTTGGATACTTAATAATACATTTTAAACGATATCACTCATAAAGATTTAAAACCATTTTAAATAAAAAGTTACCATAGTAAATAAGTGTTTGGAGGTTGCCGTTTTGGAAAGAAAACATCTTGAAGCTTGGAAGGTGGTGTCTTCGAGAACCGAGATAGCAGTTGGATATTACAAACAACTGTAGCCGAGGAACATTGCCTGTCTCCAGCTGAAGTTTGAAGACATCATTCAATCGACAGGAAGGACTGTATACGTGAGTTTTAAAATTTGATAACCCTGTTTATTGGTATTTCCCTGCAATTTATATTTGTTATATGTTATTAATTAAGAATTTCAATTATTTACTTGTGTAAACACCTGTGAAGCTAATTATTTCCTTTTCTTTTTCTAAATTTTCATTTTGATCCAAACATTAAAATTTCTTAATTATTTGACATTGTTTTGACAGCTTTAATTATTTTCACTTAAGTTCATTAACGCATGCGTTAGAAAGCAAATTCTATTCAGAGCAAATTTTATACGTTAAATTAAATTACATATAGGATATTTCTTATATTAAAAAAATTTTATCTTCAACTAAATCCCTGAACTCTATCCCCAATTGAGATCCCTAATCTTAATATTAAATATTTTAACATTACAATATACTATATATATATATATATATATATATATATATATATATATATATATATATATATATATGTATATATATATATATATATATATATATATATATACATATTATTATGAGAGTTAATGACAAACAAGCCAAAGATAACAATCAGACATCGCCCAAGTCATTCCATGGCGCTTCATATTTCGGTACTGCCTATTCTGGTGAATACCGTACTTAAAGTGTAGCTAATTAAAATATAATTACTATCCTTTTTTTAGTAATCCTGTATATAAGTTTATTGATTTTAAAAATTGTTTAGTTTTACTTTGATTTCCACCCGTAGACGGCTGTATTTATTTCGCACATTTGTAATAAATGATCTAACTTTAATCTAGTTTTAATGACTTGCGCGCTCTAATAACTCGTTTTCTTCGGTTTAACTACTTCGACTTCTGGTGAATCTGTTCTATGCATAAAAATTAGACTTTTGCTTATTTCTTCTAACTGATGTTGAAACATCTCTCCATTACAGTGTCTTGTGAGTGCCCTTGACAGTTGCAATGCCAATTTCTCCAAGCAATTTGTAATGTACCCATTTTCCCCCGACTTTCCTATTTACTGAACTACCTTACATTTCATTAAATTTAAGGAAATCTTTCGTTTTGACAATATCTCAAAATTGACCGTTTAGGACTTTTTGTATACCATGTGCAAACGAATATCTATATAAATTATTGTACACTTGACATTGGCATATGTTTTACTCCGCTATAAATGTCATGGACAAATTTTTCTATTGTAAAGTGCGGGAATAAATGGATAACAGGACAATACCTTGTTATCTTGCATGTTTTGAGTCGTATGTTATTGTACTATCGATATAATAAATTATGCTTAGAACGTAATGGAAAAGAATACAGGTTTAAAGAAATTTTTATAAATTCCGATTGCATTACAACCCATTCTTTGCATTATTGCTAGGAACCCTAAGAATTTCAGAAATGCTTATATTTTTTGTTCGCATAAAGAGAAAGCCCGGACTTCAATGTTGATATTTCAGTCACCTTTGTACAACAATTTAGATAAATACCCCCAAAGTGAATTAAAAACTTACAAACGATGCTTTGTTTTTAAATTTCATGTCCCTAAATGTATTTTATGCGCGATCACATTATAATATAATAATTATAACTAAATTTTTTTGATGTAACCTTCTTTTTATAGCACACTTACGTCATTATGACCCAGTGAAACGTTTAAAATTCAAAACTATAGGCATAAAACTATGAGTTTATTTAAAAATATTTACTATTTATACATAGTATGTAGTACAACTCCTCAATTTCATTCATCTCATTTGTGAAAGTATCTCAGTTATTGCGTTTAAAACTAATTAAACCGACACGTCAGATGAATTATCAATTTGGGATGTCTGCTTTTGTACTCGTTTCCATGGTAACGCACCTACTACCACAAACTAGAAAGTATTTCTTTTGAAAACAATTAATTCATTTTAATTATTCAATATATTAATCGTGCATAAAATGTTGCATGTATTGCGAGCATAACTAGTTTTTATGGTCCTACAGCACTTTTCTAACGCCTAGGACTTGGTACATAAATAACTCTTAAATCAAGTAGTGATTCACGTATACTCCGCCAAATTATCTGAATCTGAATGGATTACTAATTCGTTTTTTTACAGTGATACAGAAAGGTAGCAAATGTTTCTTAAATTACTGTATAAATACATTACTTTCATATGTAAATTATAACTATTTAATTGGCGTAGTTTTAAAACTGTTGAATTTTATTGACAAAAAGCTACTATAAATCGTATCATCTTTCAACACGCTCGGCTTTGAACCTTCATAAACAATTTATTTTCCAATCCAAATCTATAAAATTCGAGAATTAGGTAGTTCGGTTCTTTCTGAAACTGTTAATAAAAAGAAATTGTCACAAATTGTTTTCATTTGCTTGTAAAAGACCAAACAGGCAAACATGACCAATTCTCACTACGTGAAGTAAGTAAATCTTTTTTGTCATAACATTAAGGAATTACCTAAATAACATAAATGTAAAAATATTTTATTAAAATATACTCGTGATTATACGATTATGCGGTTTTGAAAAATGTACTGTTATTGAATAAGGATGGAACCGCATCCATTTTTAATCTAGGAGAGGCGGCACATATGTACTATAGCGCGTGAATCAAAAATGTGTACACATGCTTGTGTTATGTTAAGTGAGGACATATAAAGGTTCGCACCCAGATAATTATTATGTGTTTATTATGTAATTTGAAAAAAATAGTTTTCGAGATCTAGAAATTTCGGCTTTTGTTGCAATTTTAATATTACGTTCCTACTTAAAAATTCATGCATTAATACATCAAACCATTTTGCCGCACTATATAAATTGCAATTTCTCAGTAGAGGCAACACAGGATTGCGCTTTAAATTCTCTTTCCTCTTTCTCTTTCCTCTTTGCGTGCAGTTAGACGTTATCCTTGTTCAACGAAATATTTAATTCTATCCCTTGGTAAGCAATTATACAGGTTGGCGAGGAGGGGTTGGAAGATTGTACAAAGACGAAATAAGTTAGAGGAATGATTTTTGGACCACGGGTAGATATCATTTTCATGTTGTTGGAGCAAACCAAACCTTTATTTTTTTAAGAAACACCTTGTATATTATTACATTTTTGGAAAGTCCATACCAAATGTGATACCAAATTGTATGTGTCCATCTCATTTGGTTTTAGAAATATTCAATTCTTTTTCGAAAAAATTGCGGTCGCCGCTACTGGTGTATTAGGTGATTTTTGTTTATTTTGAAATGACAAAACACTTTTCGTGGTCCTGTAGTATTTTGAAAATATCTTAAATTTCAGATTTTTATAATAATGTACAGGGCGTCACTCTAAAACAACTTTTAAAAAAAAATTTTAAATGCCTCCCCCCATGTTGTTCGTGTCATTCGATACTTTGTTTGATATTAATTCTTTTTTATTAAGCATGTCTTATACCTAAAATTAATAATTTTCAAAATATCTTCAGTTTATTTGTGAAATTGCGATTGCAATACAGAAAGACTGAAAATAGAGGTTAAGTTGGCCATGGGATTGCAGTTTCTTAATAAAAAAAATTTTGAAGTAAAAATAAGAGTTAATATAACAATTAAAAATTAATTTAACAGACTTTTTTGAAAAAAATTAAAACACTCTTGCTTCTAGACAAATTTAAATCAGTCCTTAGTAAAATTTCTGAAGTACTCAATTTGATTATGTTCAGATCAACAATTTCATTTTTTACGTCTTTTTGTAAATGTAAACGTAGAAAGACATGGAATTGTAGTTTCATGCTAAAGAATTATTTAATACAGTTGTATTAATTTATAAAAGAAACTTTGGCGTTTTTAAATATCTATCGCTTAGAAAGTTTTGGAATACTATCATTTCTACTGTAAGAATTCGAATCTGCGAAAGCATTTTTAATTTATTTTTATATCATTGCCAAATTTGTCTGAATATTGTAAATTAACTATGCATTGTTTTCAGTAAAATAGGCTGGTGAGAATAGCTGTAAATCTGTATTACTTTTATATGCAATACTGCGTAATAAGATTAACAAATACAAATTAGAACAAAATAAAAACAATAAAATGAAAAACAAAAACAATCAAAAATCAATTTCTCATTAAATGCTCGAATGTTCTTCCTTCATCTTCAATACATTTTATGAAAACGTCGCACAAAATTATTTTCCGCTAACACTGTCGGCCGTGTGATATTTTAAAAAGCATTTCTGATTCTTTCCTTCATATTTTCTGGTGTGGTTGAAATTTCTCTATACATATAATCTTTTACGTAATCCCACAAAAACAAATCGAGTGGGGTCAGATCAGTTGACCTCGGTGGCCAAGAAATGGGTCTTTCTCGACCTATCCACTGATTTTCTTTCCAGTTGTTTAAAAATGTTCGTATGTCTCGATGGTAGTGGGCGTGTGCACCATTATGTTGGAACCACATATTTCCATAAACTGCTCCCCTCCCTCACACACACATTTAGTGATCACCGATCTTGTTGGTCAACATGTCTGATCCAATGAGGATTTTCTGTGCCATAATGATGCGTGTTATGTCTGTTCACTAAACCATTACTTTTGAAGGCAGCTTCATTCAAAATCTTGGCCATATAGTTGTTGATGAAGTTCTATATGAAATCCATGGTATTTATGTTCGTTTAATATATTTTTCACCCTTTTTATATCAGTGATGTGTGATATTTGTGAAGTACTTACATTAGGATTTGGATTGCAAGTAAAACTGTAAGTTGGTTTTCATCGTTTGTCACTGCTTGATCAACTACTTTTCGTTTTTTAAATTTAACACTACCTATTTCTTCAAATCAGTCAGTAAGAAATTCTTTTGACATTCTCCAAGAATAAAAATCATTAAAATCATTTCCTGAATATTTAGAGTCATTTTCAACACTTTGAATAAATTAAAACACAAATTAGGTTTAATGTGAATAGTACCAATTGTTACAAACAATTTTACTTTTTTCGATGCAATATTGTCCTGGCACTCTTGTTTTTTAGTTGCGAGCTTAAACATTAATTGCAAATAATCTTTGTTATTTGATCAGTAACCAATTTAAATTTACAGAAGACGTAGAAAATGGAAAAGTTGAGTTTAACATAATCAAATTGAGCACTGATTTTCTTTCCAGTTGTATAAAAATGTTCGTATGTCTCGATGGTAGAGGGCGTGTGCACCATCATGTTTGAATCACCTATTTCCATAAACTGCTTTATTAATATTTTGAAGAAGGTTACGCAGCACATCTCTTAAGGAATAAGGACCTATAACATGGGACCCAATAATCCCCCCCCTCACACACACATTTAGTGATTACCGATCTTGTTGGTCAACATGTCTGATCCAATGAGGATTTTCTGTGCTATAATGATGCGTGTTATGTCTGTTCATTAAACCATTACTTTTGAAGGCAGCTTCATTCGAAATCTTGACCATATAGTTGTTGATGAAGTTCTATATGAAATCCATGGTATTTATGTTCGTTTAATATATTTTTCACCCTTTTTATATCAGTGATGTGTGATATTTGTGAAGTACTTACATTAGGATTTGGATTGCAAGTAAAACTGTAAGTTGGTTTTCATCGTTTGTCACTGCTTTATTAGCCATTTTTCGTTTTTTAAATTTAACACTACTTGTTTCTTCAAATCCTTGTAAAAGATCTTGAAACGCCTAAGGTCGCGGATTCTTTTCAGCGTCGGAACATCTTGCTGCATAAATTCTACTTGCCAGTAAGAAATTCTTTTGACATTCTCCAAGAATAAAAATCATTTCCTGAATATTTAGAGTCATTTTCAACACTTTGAATAAATTAAAACACAAATTAGGTTTAATGTGAATAGTACCAATTGTTACAAACAATTTTACTTTTTTCGATGCAATATTGTCAATCCAATTTAAATTTACAAAAGACGTAGAAAATGGAAAAGTTGATTTTAACATAATCAAATTGAGCACTTCAGTAATTTTACTAAGGAGCGATTTAAATTTAGAAATTTCATTAAGGACTGATTTAATTTTGCCTAGAAGCAAGAGCGTTTTATGCATTAATTTTGTTCAAAAAAGTCTGTTAAATTTAAAATAATTCATTAAATCAATTTGTAATTGTTATATTAACTCTTGTTGACAAATTTTTTTAGTAAGAAACTACAATCTCATGGCCAACTCAATACCTCCCTTTTCAGTGTTTTTGTATTGCAATCGCATTTCAGAAATAAACTGAAAATATTTTGAAAATTATTCATTTTATGTATGAGACATGCTGGATGAAAAAGAATGAATGTCAAACAAAATATCGAATGACACGAACAGCATGGGGGATGCCATTTTAAAAAATATAAAAAGCTGTATTTACAAACAGTGACACGCCCTGTATATCATTAAAAAAAATCTTAAAATTAAGAAATCTGAAAATACTACAGGAAAGCGTATTTTATTGGCTTTCCAAAAATGTCATAATATATAGTGTTCTATTTAAAAAAGTATAAGTTTAGGTTACTCCAATAACATGAAACACCCTGTATGATCAAAAATATTTTTTAAATATAGTGCTTATTGATATCTGCTCCTGGTAGAAAAATCTTTTCTCTAACTTATTTCGTCTTTATACAATCTTCCACCTCCTCCTCGTTTGCCATCCTGTGTAAGTTAAGAAAAGTCGACATTTCCGTATTTATTGGTTTTAATGTAAAGCATCCTGTAAAAATGGTGGGTATAACGCTTAGAATAAGGAAGTTAACAAGCGTGAAATTTTTAAATAATACAAAGTGATGAAATAACATCAACCTCTAAGCGCAAAGGTGTACGTTGTACTTAACAATGAAGGCAATCCATTAATTAGTGTCTTAATTATTAATTCATAAAGATTGGTCTTGCGTGCTCTAATACTTAGCTAAATGTAACAAAAAATATCAAATTACGTTCAAATACACAGAAATAAATATCGATTATGGTGCAAGTAGTTTGATTAAAATCAGCTTAATAGTTTTCGAAGGCATCCGGACTTTTCGTCCACGGACGGTTCATGTAAAGGTTTAAACGCAGGTGACTAAACTTTTTACTTTGATAGTATTTAAATTGGGCGTTTACGTATAATCACAGGTTCAAATTTAAATTTTTGAAAAATAACACAGAACACAGTATATTATCAAACATTTTAATGCAATAAATGTATATTACTCTCAGGAAATCGCAATTTGCCTAATTGTAGGTAGTTCTTTTGAATTCAAACTCTTATTATTTAGGCAACCTAAACGTAAAGCTTGGATATATTTGTTAGCTTACCAGTTGTTTACTACCGCCAAGAAGGTTCACTTGTACTCACCTGAAATAAAAATTGTATATTAAAAGTTGTAGCTTACTACTCTCTACACACAAAATTGCACACCTATACAATACTCGTGTAAGCGTTTTTTACCAAACCACTAAAACAAATCTCCGTTTTTGTCACAAAATACAATTACATTTCTAATTGAGAGAGAAAACGTCGAATTAAGTAGCTGTTTTGCAATTCTACAGTTGGCACAGTATAGTACCAAATCAATTGAAGAGCGAGAGAATCAAAAAGATTACAACAGTAAAACAATAACGGCTAACACTGGTCCATGCAAGTTCGTATATGCTAGCAAAATAACAATACAAAAAACATGGTACGCAAGATATAATTTATTAACCAATACATAAATCAATAAATCATCATCAGAAAAACATAAATAAATTATTATATATATATATATATATATATATATATATATATATATATACACACACATACATATAACTTAACTTAACCTAAACTGTCTTCTTTCCTTTCGTCCCCCCCCACTTATCTGTCTCCTCCTTTTCCATGTTTCTTCCATCCAATCCGCTCCCCTTCCCCCTTCCTGTAGTATTTTCTCCACCGACCTCTCCACTTCCTGTAACTCCCTGCATACGTTCATGATATGATTAGTCGTCTCTATCTCTTCCCCGCAAAACCAACATTTTCTATTTTCGTCCCCTCTCCAATATTCGCTTCCCGCCTCTTAACATCCACACCTAAATCTCGCTATCATCTCCCTCTTCCCTTCCCCTTTCATATATCCCGGTACCCCTTCTCCCTTAATGTCCCTATAGTTTACATTCTCACTCCTTCCTTGTACTCCGTTCTTTTTCTAATTCCCTTCTCGTACTTCATTGCTCTGGTTCCCGCCTCAACCTTTATTTTTTCCTCTTGTACTTCCTCTCTGATTATATACCCCGTGTTTCTCTTTCCAGTCGCAGTATCCACTTCCAATATTTTCCTGTAGCCCCTCCATCTCTTTATACCCTTTCCACCCTCACACTTCCGCCCCATACAACCCCACACTTTTCATTAATTTATCCAATAATAGTTTCCTTCCTCTTAAGTCCGTCCCAAACAGTGTTTCTGTCAGACTCTACACTTGCTCTATTATTTTATTTCCTTTCCTCACTCGTTCTTTCATATGTTGCCCATCTTTGTTGTCTTGCCTCTTGTGTGTGAATTCCTACTGTATCTCCTCCTCGCTCCATTTCCATTCATCCTTTTTCCTTTTTCGTCCCCCTTTTCTCAACACCATTACCTTCGTTTTGTTTACACAGCTTCCAGTCTGACCGTTGTCTTTATCATCTTCTTGATTTCTTTTTCATCCATTAAAACCGGTAGAGGTGATTTTGGTACTTCTCCTTTACACCAGCTATACAGACCTACAAGTTTGACGGTGGCATAAGCCTAAATCTATCGCTTTTTCAGTAAACCTTTAGAAAAACATTAGTTTCCCTTTTTACTTTAATAGACAAAATACTCTGCACACTAATAAAATATGGAGAATTTTATATACAAATTTTTAGATTTTTTTCGGCGGCGTAAAGTTCTCCGTACCTCAATCCAAACGTTAGTAATTCCTAAGAAATAAGGAGGAATGAGAAATATTGGTGTAAAGTTATCAGTAACAATCCACAAAATCATACTTAGCAAGCATATTACTTCCCTACATTTGGCATAAGTGCGTTAGATTTTATTTATCTCTAACGTACACGACAATAAAATACAATTGTTAATAGAATTGATAATGATTTGATGCCTCAAGCATCACAGATTATACGTAAAAGAAACAATTCTTAACTATGGTAATCTAGTTTCAAATTAGTTTAATAATTACGGCATGACTTTTTCTTTTATTTCTTGCATGACGTAAATATCAGAATTAGTTCCAAGAACATAAATTGGAATGCGCGAAGATTTTGCAACTTTGTTATATTATAATTACGATCCTAAAGATTATGTTATCTAATTAAATATAAAAATCAAACTGTCCAAAATTAGTATTCGTATCAATCGTTTTTATTAATTGAATCACATTTTTCGAACTTATTTGTTTTCATAAAGGAAACTTGTCTAAAATATTCCCTTATAAAGGTCTTTTCACTTAAGCTGACAGTTTTCTATATATTTGCTAAAAAAGTTTTAAGCGTCTGTTTTTTATTCAAACAAAAATTGTCATAAACAAAGCTGATGCAATATTGAATATACTATAAGAAAGCTCTCTTCACTTTTTACTCTAAAGTGAATAATTTTGGAGTTATTCACATACAAGGCACTTGAGCGCCCTCTGTAAAGTACGGTTTACTATGAAGCGATTTTAATAAAACTAACTGTAGCTAACATAAAGTGTCATTAATATCCGTTGGGTACCTTTTAAGTTGTCCTGGCTACAGGCACACGCGCACGTACAGACGTACAGCCACACATTTTAGGCAAATTTGATTGAGTGGGCTCAACCTCGAATTACCGAAATCAAATATAAGTTGCCGGTTTTATCAAAACGGCTTTTAACTATTCACAATGGGATTATCCCAATAGCAAAGTTGTCAATAATATAACTGCTTTCTAAATGGTACTAATTTTGACGTGGTAGCACTAAAACAAAAAATGAATTTAATAAGGACAATTCTGATTAAAAAACGGTTTCATCGTAACCAGTTATTATGTAGTTCAAGATTAAGACACTTGCTTCTTAATCTACAGTGCGTTAGGTTTACTAAGCGAAAGGGTGAATGTACCTACACGCACAATTGTATAGATCATTTTTAAAACGCTTGAAACGTGTAACACCATCAAGAATTCGATATCGACTTTTCACGATGTAACAACCCATTTTGAGTTGTATTAAAATACACCGTAATTTAAGTTTTTCGTTTATTTAATTGTAAATATAAGAAAAATTTTTATTTATTAATGATTTGTAAGCATGAGGTAGGCAACTTAATTTGCATTTTGGTGTAACTTAAGTGCATATCTTCTTAAAGGTTTCTTTAAATTACTTTTTCTGCTCAATATGTTCGCACAATGCGTCATCATCATCATCCAACTTCCAAAGCGTTCATTTTTTAACTTCCTGATGAATGTTGTGTTGTGCAGGAAGTTTTTTTGGGTGTCCCCCTAAATTTTGTGAAAAGTGCCATTGATTTAATGGTAAGATATATTTTAACGCATTATATTAAAAATTAACATATTTGCTCTTTTCAGACACTTTCTTTTTTTTACTTTTACACTTTTAATTTTACCGCTTTTGATTGCACAATTAATTCTACTGTTACGTACGCTTTCATTTTATGATGGCTTTTTGCTTTTAATGCAGATCGGAAGTGGATTCCATTATTTATTTTGAACCTTCCAAAGAATGCAATAAATATTGGTTTATTCAATTTCAAGAAGACAAATTTATAAGAAATAAAATTCCAGTTTGGGTGTAGTTTACAACGTAAAGTATTATTTCGAAATATTGCGCAATATTGGTGCAAAGATGACATCACCTTGGTTGACATTTCCGTAATCGCTTAGATACCAGAGGTTATTAAAAGTTTGTATACAAAATTTTACAAACAGGTATGTTAATGATTTTTTAGTAATTTAAGGCTATTTTTAAGATATATTTTATATAACCCTATCATTTTAACTATTAATAAACATAGTATATTTTTTTATTTTTTACATTTTGATAACATTTTTATTGTAAACAACCTTGGTTTAGTTATTCAAAAGATTGAACCACCCTACGTTAATCTACCGACTGAATCAAAGGCATTATTTGTGGTGAATGGTTTGTATCTCGAGTTAGTTTAACGATTTGTTACGAGAACATTTTTACACTTATTTCTTTATTAAATTATTTTATACCTTTTATGTTCTATACTTTATACCTTTACCACTTATTTATAACGAAAATAGTATTTTTCTTGTGTGTTTCGCGAATATACTTTTAACCATTAAATATTCGCAAACTATATTTATTCATTTCGAATACGTTAGAGCAGAACGGGGTATGTTATTGTCTAACCTTAACCTCAGAGACAGGAACCCAAAATACGATTTAAAAGTCACACTTTTGAAATAAGGGTAATAATGTCTACTCAACTGTTAAAAATAAGTAAATTTTGCATTGAATTATGCCAACAGGTACCGTTCGAGTAAACACTGGGTGTCCCAAGCAAACTATTTATACAAAACAACCCTCATAGTCTCACGGGTACACCTTCCTATACCTACAAAATTACACTCCGAGAATTTCAAATTATGTAATAGACAATACGAAACGTATCAATGTGCATTTTTTTGTATTTATATTTAAGAACAATTAATTTTATTATTTTCGGAGTGAGTAAATAGAATGGTGTACTAGTGAACCCTTCAAATGTGAGTTCATAATGATGTTAAGTAATATGAATTGTATATCTAGGTAGAATTATGCGAGAAAGCTGTAACCGTAAATATGAAATTACTTCAAATTAAATAAGAACGAACATTATAAATTAGTTTTACAGTGTTGCCATTTAAATACATCTGAATGATTGTAAATGTACAGGATAAATACAATAAAAATATATTTAGAAGTAGCGCTGTGATGCCAAAGTGCTGAACTAAATATGTATACAATTTTACGTATTACGCGATCTTCGGGTCCACAAGTTTTTCAAATACTCAACGTAGGAGTATGGAATAGGACCTATCTCAGAATGATTACTATAGGGTTTTATCGGAATCGTCTACTGCCAACGGTGCACCCCTGAGGAGAAACAGGGTCTTGAACGTTGTACATCCAACCCATACATCCTTCAATTTATCTAGAACGACGTGGTGTAAAGATTCATATTTGGTACAGACATTTGTCCAGTGCTGACACATGCTTCTTAATAATATTGTTTAAATGTATCCACCAGAGGCGCTGCTGTGGACTACATGCAATATATTATTCTAAAAATTTCTTCACCCTGTAAGAAAATACATACCTTTTTCACATTTTCAGGTGTAATAACTAAAAACAAATATTTTTTCTCTCTTGCATTTTTTCGATAAAAGCGATTGTTTTAGAGATAATTTACGAAAACAAACTTCGAAAATTTCACAGCGCCAATGGATGAAGTAACGTAAAAACATCGACACACCGCTCTTAATAGCAAAAGGAAAACACTTTTCTCGTAAAATAATTTTAATAAATGTATTTGAAGGAATAGTAACAAATATAGTTATCTTAAGTGTCTAATTTAAGTAATAATATCTTAATTTAAAACTATCTACTGTAATTTCGAATGTAATACTAAGGAACATAACGTTATTTTAAAGTAAAAAGTTTCTAAAGAATATTTTCAAAGTGGCACCAACTTTCCTGTAAACACAATCAAACACGACGATTAAAATTATTACGTACTGTTGTAAATAATTCTTGGTTGTTACGAATCTCGTCAGCTTCGCGAAAGATTTTTTGACGCAAATTTTCAACAATATTAACATGAGTAGCATAAACAATATTTGTCAGCTGTCCCCATAAGAAAAAATTAAGTGGCGTAATGTCCGATGAACGGACAGGTCAACGTACGGGTGCACCGACACCATGAGCTATCCAACGTCCCGGAAAATTGAAATTCCACCAGTGCCTGACAGCTAAGGTACTATGTGCCGGAGCCCCGTCATGCATGTACCATATAACTTGTCGCGCACCTAGAGGTATATCCTCAAATAGTATCGGGAGATTTTCATTTAAAAATCGAAAATACTCAAGAGCCGGCAGCCGACGGCGACGAATAAATGGACCTATTAGAGAATTTTCAACAATTCCTGCCCATACATTTACACTAAAATTGTGCTTAAATCTCGATGGACATATTTAATGAGGGTTTTCATCAGACCATGAGTGACTATTACGATGGTTAACTAAGCCTTGTCTTTGAAAACATGCCTCATCGGTGAACAAAATATAAAATAAAAAATTTAAGTCGTGTCTGGCAATGTTAAGATACCACTGCAAAAAGTAATCCTTGCTGGTAAATCATTTGCAGTTAATTCTTGAACCGGCTAGTGGTGAAATGGGCGTAAAAGGTTATCATGAATCAAGTTCCATATAATGCGAAATGTTATATAGTGTAGCCAGTCTTCTTCTTGAGGATTTTATTCTAAATTGATAAGTATAGCTCCTTCAGGGTTTACATTTCTAATATATCGTCTTTGTCCATTACCATCACGCTTAGGTTGAATTTGGACAGTTTCACGCAGCCTTATCTCCACAGCTGAAAAGGCTTTCCTGTGGGGAACCCGGCGATTTGGATAAATGTCATGGTACAATCTTGTTGCGGCCTCACAATTTTTGTGACATTCAAAAAAATGCTTGGAGCATGACAATATCCCATTGTTAATAAAATTATTTGCCATAATTACACAACCAATATTTGAAACCGTTGATGACACTGACACCAAAATATTAAATTGGTTTCTCGACAAACTTGTTTTCGATTTATCAGGACCAGGATGTTGGCGAAGTATTCCATTACTTATCAATTTAAGTAGGAAATCCTCAAACAAATTGTCGTGTTAGATTATGTTTAGAGGAAAATGGAAACTACTTTGAGAATATTCTTCAGAAACCTTTTACTTTAAAATAACATTATGCTCCTTAGTATTATATTCGAAATTACAGTAGGTAGTTTTACATTAAGGCACAATAATTTTATTTGTTACATAACGAATACTGTTTCTTCAAAACACATTTATTAAAATGACTTTACTAGAAAAGCGTTTTCTTTTGCTATTAAATAGTGGTGTGTTGATGTTTTTACATTACTGCATCCATTCGCGCTGTAAAATATCCGCTGATTAGCTAAAAAAAGTATCGCTTTTATCGAAAAAATGCAAGGGAGAAAAAATTCTTGTTTTTTAGTTGTTACGAAAATGTGAATGAGATATGTATTTTCATACAGGGTGAAAAATTTTTTAGAATAATATGTTGCATGTAGTCGACAGCAGCGCCTCTGGTGGATACATTTAAACAATAGTAATAAGAAGTTTGTCAGACAAATGTCTGTACCAAATATGAATGCTTCATACCACATCTTTCTAGATAAATTGAAGGATGTATGGGTTGGCTCCGCTAAATTGTTACTCTTCAAGGGTGCAACTTTGCTCTAAGGTATATTTAGTGTATTCACCTTATTTTTTCGTCTAGATGCGCTGCTACCATTTCCGAGATAAATAGAGTACTATTTAGGATTACCCTGTGTACAACGTGCCTAAGATAAGGATGAACATCATAGGAATCTTGAGAACGGTAAGAGATACGCAGGCGGTTATATTATAGAAAACTTTTATAATTTGTAGTTTGCAAAAGTTCATTATTGTTTATCGTTTCCGAGATTTAAAACGAAATGCGATTATTGGTTTTTCTTTTTTCGCTTTTTAAAAACCAAAGGTACTTCTTCATTGCCACTTTTTGAATTCTATTAGATGGCGTTTGAAACCTTTTATTCGACGTTTTGTCTCGGAGAAACCATCATCAACTTTATTTTTTTATATCGCCGCAATCAACGAAATACCATTTATTCGATAATATCTTTTGTTAGGAATTTAACCACGTAATATATCAGCTCAGTAACTACACAATTTCTGTGGGACAAGATGTAGGATGGCAACATATTAAACCTTTCTTCATTTGTAAAATATCGTCTTTCCATATATACTCTTATTGATTAATTATAATTATAAATTAACTAAACAAAACCAAAAAAACAACCCACGAAGTAATGGTAATAAAAACACCTTAAAATACGTACAATTCAAATATCAACAACGATCTGAACGCAATAAAACTAAGTTAAACAGTTTTCAACAAAATGTTATTTTATCAAAGCCTTCTAATATTAACAGATATCATATGAAAAATGTAAAAACAAAAATCCGAATTTTTCAGCTTCAAAACCATAATGTGTAATACATGGTTAAATACGTAATAAAAAATAGTATCGAATACAGAGTGTTTCGTTGGTTGCTGCGATATAAAAAAATAAAGTTGATGATGGTTTCTCGCATTTTGTTTTAAATCTCGGAAATGATAAACAATAATGAACTTTTGCAAACTACATATGAACATGCCCTAAACTACACAACTTTTCTCTAATTTAACCGCCTTCGTATCTCTTACCGTTTCTAAGATCCCCAGGCTGCTCATCCTTATCTTGGACACATTGTACATATATCTATATACAGGGTTGGGCAAATGTGTGGAAACCCCTTATTTCTGGCCTAAATATTGATTGTATCAAAAAAAGACCTTCACAAAAGTTAATGTAAATTTTATGATCTATTCAGTGGCGTACTAGGATTTGCAGTAGCTACGCCAATGTTCGAGATATGACGTCATCGATGGTTTTTTTAAATGCGTGACCCTGTATATTTTCGCATTTTCAGATATACCGTTTTTCTCCAATTATAATGATATATGGTTTGGTAGGTATGCGACTTGTCGTTTTTTAAATATTAAATAAAATAAGAGATCGCTGTCGCTGTACTATCTAATAAAAAATATTCGTTTTTTTTGTTGTTGCCATGGTCATTTCTGTAACATAGCTCAAATATTTTGTATTATTGTCAGTTACTGTTAATTCCGTCAGATAATTTCGGTGTAAAGTATTAGTATTGTTTTCTAATCATGGTTGAATTAAGTGAACGTGAGCGTATTTCGTTGTTAATGATGGTTGGATTTGGAGACAGACAGAGATCTTTAAAAGATACATGTGCTATTTTTAATGCAACATTTCTGGGGAGAAATCCTCACATATCCAAATCAACGATTTCGAAGATTGTACGGAAATTTCACGAAACTGGAAGTGTTAGAAATCGGCCAAAATCAGGTCGAAGTAAATCGGCTACAAATGAAGATATGGCACTTGATATTATTCTTGATGTGCAAGTAGAACCGATAACTTCAGTACCAAAACTGGCCTTACATCACAATATTAGCGGTAGATCGGTAAGAAGGATTTTTGTCCACAAATCATCTCCATCCGTATAAAATGCATTTAGTACAAGAAGATGATCCTGATAGAAGAATGCAGTTTTGCCAGTCAATGATGGATCACATTGAAATGAATGGCAATTTTCTCAATAATATTGTCTTTTCAGATGAAGCAACATTTCAACTGAATGGTTTTGTCAATCGACATAACTGTCGCTATTGGTCTGACCACAATCCTCACTGGATGGAAGAAGGTCACACCCAATATCCTCAAAAATTAAATGTATGGGCGGGTATAATCAGAGGACACATAATTGGACCATTCTTTTTGAGAGACAATTTAAATGCTAATCGGTATTTACAATTGTTGCAGGAGCAAATTGTTCCAGCATTAGTTCGTTTATTTCCGAACCAGGAGAATCCTGAACGACCCTCAAATGAAATTTGGTACCAACAGGATGGAGCTCCGCCTCATTATAGAGTTGACGTGCGTCAATATCTTAATGAAATATTTCCGGGGAGATGGATAGGTCGAAAAGGACATATTTAGTGGCCACCGCGTTCGCCAGATTTAAGTCCTCTAGACTATTTTCTATGGGGTCATTTAAAATCTATTGTGTATAAGATCAAACCTCAGTCGTTAGAAGAACTGGAAGACCGGATTAGGGTGGCTGTGCAAGAACTCTCACAGCAAGCCATTCAAAACTCCGTAAGAGCCTTTGCTGACCGAATAGGACACTGTCAAGGTGCTGAAGGTCTCCAATTTGAGCATTTACTATGAATATTTTCTCAATATGAAGCGCTCAATTTTTGTTGTAAATCAAAAGTTCATTAAAATTACTAAATAATATGTATCTTCTTCATTGTATTATTTTAGTTAATATTTAGAAAACGGCAAGTCGCATACCTACCAAACCATATATCATTATAATTGGAGAAAAACGGTGTATCTGAAAATGCGAAAATATATAGGGTCGCCCATTGAAAAAACCATCGATGACGTCATATCTCGCACATTGGCGTAGCTGCTGCAAATCCTAGTACGCCACTGAATATATCATAAAATTTACATTAACTTTTGTGAAGGTCTTTTTTTGATACAATAGTAGTACGGGGGCACCTTAACCACATTTACTCTACTACAGTAGCACCTTTCACTTTTTTATATGCCCACGTGGGGGACCGGATTTTCCACCCTTATTTTTACACGCTTACGTGTAGGACGTGTTTTTCACCCTTATTTTGCACATCCACGTGTGAGACCGCATTTTCACCCTATTTTTTATATACCCTCGTGTGAGACCGGATTTTCATCCCTATTTTACACACTCGCGTGTGAGACCGTATTTTCATCCGTTTTCATCCCTAATTATTTTATATACCCTCGTGTGAGACCGTATTTTCAACCCTTTTCAACCTAATTATTTTTACATACACCCACGTGTGGGACCGTATTTTCAACCTTTCTTTTATCCCTAATTATTTTTACTCGCTTACGTATAGGACGTGTATTTTCATCCCTTATTTTAATAAACTTATGACGCCGGTTAAAATTGTCACCTAAACATATGGTAACACTGCTTTGGATTTTGACGTCACAAGACCGCCTGCGAGGGACGTACATTTCAACCCTGACAGTATTTTCAACCTTTTGTTTGTATTTAAGAGCCCTTTTGGCGGGAGCCCCTAAAGGATAGGCAAATGCATGCGCACGTAGGATCGTTTTTTTACCTATTTTAAGGGTTAATAAACGGTAGGATATTTTTTAGTATTAAAAGAAACTAATCAAGGTAAAGATAACGTATACGTTTGATTTTAAAAATACACTATTACATTCTATAACGATAATAAACAGTTAATGGCATTGCATAATCAGCTAATTACCCTGTTGTTGTCATACAATGTGAATGTACGGTTTAGCGACTATTTAATATGAATTGAATTTTATCAAATGAGATTGCATAATTGTTGTTATTATTAAAATCATTATTAGGTTCCTTTTAATCCCATATCTAGATTGTGGTCCTCTTGTGGTGAAAATTCATTTGAATATATTTTAAAATGAAATTGATTTAAAAATAAAATGTGTAATTAACTAATTGATTAACCTGCTTACAGCAATAGTAATTATCGAAAATTAAGGAATGTCGCTTTTATTATTTACCTTTTTAATACGTATTATTTACATACAATATATTTTGGTTTTAAATATGACAATGTGTCGCAATCCTTTTTGCTTTAATTATGGGTCATAATTAAATCTAGTTGTCGCTCAAGGTAGTCACTACCAAATTAATCTCATGTACAACAAGAAACTTAATATCAATAATGTATAACAAAGTATTTTTATAATGCCATTTTCGCATAGTTTAATGTCCATGTAAGGATCGTATTTTAGCCTTGAGAGATCGGATTTGGTCTGGGTCAGACTAGGGGTTGGTCCAGTATCGGAGATTGTATTCTAAATTGTCTCCTGTGAAAGTTAGCTTTACAAAAACACAGACACAACCACAAGTACGAGCACGAGCACAAACATAAACACAATCACAGGAACAATTACAAGCCCAAGAATCAGGACATGCACAAACACAAGCACAGGAACAATTACAAGTACAAGCACAAGCGCAAGCACAGGTACATACAAACACACAAACACGTAAAAACGAAAAATTGCAAACACGAAAAACGAAAATTCGCAAACACGAAAATTCGTAAACACACAAACTCACAAACACAAAAAACGAAAACGAAAATTCGCAAACACGAAAAATAACAAACACAAACGCGCAGAGTACGAAAAAACGCAAACACGAAAAATCGTAAACACAAAAATTCTCAAACACGAAAACCGCAAACATACAAACGCACAAACACGAAAAAACGAAAACACACAAAACGAAAAACGCGCAAAGCTGCCGAATGAATTAAGACTGGGATTTGGAGTCTATAAACAAAATGATTCTCTCTGTCTCTGTCTCTGTCCCTGTCTCTCTCTCGTTCTCTCTCGTTCTCTCTCGTTCTCTCTCTTTCTCTTCTCTCTCGTTCTCTCTCGTTCTCTCTCGTTCTCTCTTCTCTCTGTTCTCTCGTTCTCGTCTCTCTCTTCTCTCGTTCTCTCTGTCTCTCGCTCTCTCGTTCTCTCTCGTTCTCGTGTCTCTCGTTCTCTCATTCTCTCGTTCTCTCTCATTCTCTCATTCTCTCTCATTCTCTCTCGTTCTCTCTCATTCTCTCTCATTCTCTCTCGTTCTCTCTCATTCTCTCTCTTCTCTCATTCTCTCTTCTCTCTCATCTCTCATCTCTCATTCTCTCTCATTCTCTCTCTTCTCTCTCATTCTCTCTCTCTTCTCTCTCTTCTCTCTCATTCTCTCTCATTCTCTCTCGTTCTCTCATTCTCTCTCTTCTCTCATTCTCTCTCTTCTCTCTCATTCTCTCTCATTCTCTCATTCTCTCTCGTTCTCTCTCATTCTCTCTCATTCTCTCTCATTCTCTCATTCTCTCTCATTCTCTCATTCTCTCTCATTCTCTCTCATTCTCTCATTCTCTCTCAATCTCTCATTCTCTCTCATTCTCTCTCATTCTCATTCTCTCTCATTCTCTCACTCTCATCTCTCTCATTCTCTCATTCTCTCTCATTCTCTTCTCTCATTCTCTCTTTCTCTCTTCTCTCTCATTCTCTCTTTCTCATTCTCTCTCATTCTCTCTCACTCTCTCATTCTCTCATCTCTCATTCTCTCTCATTCTCTCACGTCTCATTCGTCAGCTCTCATTACTCTCGTTCTCTCGACTCTCTCGATTTCTCGTTCTCTCTCATTCTCTCTCGGTTCTCTCATCGTCTGTCTCACTAAACTCTCTCTCGGATTCTCTCGTTCTCTCGACTCTCTCGTCTCTCTCGTTGACTCTCTCGTTCTCTCGTTCTCCCGTGTTCTCTGCTTACAAACGGAACTCAATACTCAAACACACAAAACAAAAACACAGAACAAGGTTAGAACTGGAGTAAATAAATAATTCTACATTATCTGTTTTATTCTTTATATCCAAATGGAAGAGTATCAAAATTTTCTATTCACGTAACTTAGAGTAACTTATCCTATACTGTAGATTCAGGTCTACTTATCACATTATAACAACTATCTCTAACAATTTTTCTGTCATTGTATACAAACAAGAGTCTTTACTATTACTAAGTACCATATCTTTCATCGCATCAAAGTTTATAACGCGCAGTTCTTATAGTTTAAGTAATGCCCAGACTTTACACACGGATTTAATTGTTTTGTCAGTAGTAAACACATTTAACTATCGTTTTAGGTCCGCACTAACAAATTCGGCTATATACTAATTCTGTACGTCTCAGCTCGTCGGTCATTTTAAATCTCTGGGTTCAGTCGCCGGTTTTGCGACAAATATTCCTGTCTTGTTGTAATACAGAACACGTCGTTAGTTTCTCTAAGTACTGTATAGCTCTAAACGGGCATGAGCTTCGTGTATGCATATGGATACTTAATTGTTTTTGATTCCTCTCCTTGCTCTATAATTCACCATAACGTTATCTTTATGTCTATGGATTGTACTAACCAATGGATGTTCAATTTGTTATGTCCTGGTTCATTGTTTGTCTGTTTTAAACTAATTTACAGGAACAATTTAGAATAATCCGTAGGACCAACCCCAGTTGACCCAACCAAATCCGATCTCTCAGGTAAAAACATCCTTATGACATTAAACATGAAATGGCATTATAAAAATACTTTGTTTACATTATTATATTAATTTCTTGTTGTACATGAGATTAATTTGGTAGTGATACCTTGAGCGACAACTAGATTTAATTATGACCCATAATTAAAGCAAAAAGGATTGAATGTGTCATATTTAAAACCAAAATATATGTATGTAAATAATACGTATTAAAAAGGTAAATAAATAAAAGCGACATTCCTTAATTTTCGATAATTACTATTGCTGTAAGCAGGTTAATCAATTAGTTAATTACACATTTTATTTTAAATCAATTTCATTTTAAAATATATTCAAATGAATTTTCACCACAAGAGGACCACAATCTAGATATGGGATTAAAAGGAACCTAAATGATTTAATAATCAACAATTATGCAATCTCATTTGATAAAATTCAATTCATTAAATAGTTACCGTATCACATTGTATGACACAACAGGGTAATTACTGATTATGCTCAATGCGCATTAACTGTTTATCTATCGTTATAGAATTGTAATAGTGTATTTTTAAAATCAAACGTATAACGATTATCTTTAGAAGCTAATGATTCAGTTTCTTTGTAATACTAAAAATATCCTACACGTGTTATTAACCCTTAAAAGGTAGGTAAAAAACGATCCTACGTGCGCAGCATTTGCCTATCCTTTAGAGGGCTCCACGACCAAAACGGGCTCTTAATACAAACAAAAGGTTGAAACATACTGTCAGTTGACAATGTACTGTCCCTCGCAGGACGGTCTTGTGACGTCAAAATCCGATAAGCAGTGTTACCATATGTTTAGGTGACAATTTAACTCGGCGTCAATAAGATTTATTAAACAATCGTTAAAGGGATGAAAATGAACACGTCACTATCGTAAGCGAGTAAAAAATAATGATACATGTGATAATAAGAAAGGTTGAAAATAGGTCACCACACGTGGGTTATGTAAAATATAATAGGTTGAAAAGGGTTGGAAAATACGAGTTCACAGAAGAGGTATATAAAAATAATTAGGGATGAAATACGGATGAAACAGATACGGTCTCAACCAAAGACGCGAGTGTGTAAAATAGGGATGAAAATCGGTCTCGACACGAGGTATAAAAGATAGGGTGAAAATGACGGTCTCACACGTGGATGTCAAAAATAAGGGTGAAAAACGTCTAACACGTAAGACGTTAAAAATAGAGGGTGCGAGAAATCCGGTCCACGTGGGATATAAAAAGTGAAAGGTGCTACATGTGTAGAGTAAATGATGAATTAAGGTGTAATTACAATCAATATTTTAGCCAGAAATAAGGGTTTCACATTTGCAACCCTGTATATATATATATATATATATATATATATATATATATATATATATATATATATATATATATATATATTGTTAGAAATTTTACAATTAAAGATAATAAAAAAAATCGAAGCATAAAATTCAAATATTACACGTGCGATTTATTTGAGTACAAATCAAATGAGAGAGCGGCAATATATCCGAGTACCGGAAAATCTTGCGATTGACTGACTATCATCCTCTTTTATTTCTAAATATATACCAAAATTAGACGTAGACAACCGCAACGTTTTCCTTGACCGGTAGCGGCCCTCATAAACCTACAAAGTCAGCATTTCCTAGTTACAATATTCTGACATATTTATGAAATAACAAAACAAACATTTCCTAGTTGATAACAATATTTCTGACATATTTATGGGGTTACATTGACCCATTAAAAGAAATCGTAAAAAAAGTAAAACATCTAATTCGAACAAAAGTTAAGCATTTCCTAGAATTAATTAGTATTTAATACGAAAATACAATAAAAGTGCTTGTCCTAGTAAAAAGTGTAAAGGTAATAAAGCATCTGATTTCCTGGACACAAATTTAATTATTCTAGCTAACAGAAATTACATAATAACGAAAATAAAATAATAGTGCCTGCCCTAGTAAAAATTGTTATATTGTTTATTTACTGTAAAGTCAATAAAACATCTGATTTCTAACAATATATATATATATATATATATATATATATATATATATATATATATATATATATATATATGGTATTCCGTTCTTCCGGGTATCATCCCACGTTTTTCTTCCTCCTTCTCCTCGACGACGTTTCGACCAAATCTCACTGGCCATTCTCAAGTCTTCTTTTCGTTACTCGTGTTAGTGTTGTTCTCCGTCCGGTGAGAAGAACGGAATATCATACCAAACCCGGAAACATAAAATTATATATATATATATATATATATATATATATATAATATAATGTATATATAATTACAAACATACTTACAGAATGTGAGCAAAAACTAATCCTCATGAACGTGTTCACAAGCATTACATGATGTTAAAGTTACTGTCTGGTGTGGCTTTAAATGTAACTTTCTAATTGGTCTTTATTTCTATGAAGAAATGGTAAATGGACAAATGATAATAATAACAGTAAATGGGCAGCGATATTTTTGAATGTTACAAGTCTTTGTAATACCAGCCTTACAGAATCGTGATATCGAAAATGCTGTTTTTGTGCAAGATGGCGCACCTCCACACATACACAACTCCGTTAAAACACAATTAAGAAACACATTTAGTGATTGATTAACTAGTACAAATTTTCCAAACAGATGTCCGCCTAGGTCACCAGATATTAGTCCAGTTGACTATTGGTTATGGAGTTACCTCAAAGAAAGGGTGTTTCTTCGATGATTTGAAACAATTCATATCACATGTCATTGAAAACATCCCACTGAATGCCCAAAACAATACAGTTCATAGCATAAGAGAGCCACTATATCTCATTGGTCTTTAACTTTTTCTTTTATTATAACAAAATCCATTATCTTTACAAACATAATGGTGTTTTTATTTTTTCAGAATCTCAAAGATTAACAAAGCAATAGCCGCTTCAAACTGGGAACCTACCTTTGAATAACCAGATACGATTGGATATTTTTCCACATTATGAAACAATACACAGATCCTACATTTGGTGAAATTTACGACAAATATATATATATATATATATATATATATATATATATATATATATATATATATATATATATGTATATATGCGGTATTCCGTTCTTCCGGGTATCATCCCACGTTTTTCTTCCTCCTTCTCGTCGACGACGTTTCGACCAAATATCACTGACCATTCTCAAGTCTTGTTTTCGTTACTGTGTTACTGTTGTTCTCCGTCCGGTGAGAAGAACGAAATATCATACCAAACCTCGGAAACATAAAATTAAACATGTATATATATATATATATATATATATATATATATATATAGATATATCTATATATATATATATATATATATATATATATATATATATATATATATATATATATATATATATATAGAATAAAGCTTAATTAATATAACACATTTTTAAATAAGTATATTAGGAGACAGCACATTATTTTGTTGAACGATCACATCATTAATCTCCCTGGTGAAGTGTAATTTCAAACTCACCCCACAGACGAAACGCCGTCGACCAAGTAACCATAAGTGTGTCCTTCATTTCGTATACAGAATCTAAACGAAATTTGTCACTATCCTTTAATCAAGCTCAGTATTACATGAAGTCAATTAAGGTGAGTGATTTTCTTGGAAACGAGTGTTTTGCGTAACATCAAGCATAGTTTTCTATCAACAAAAATGGACTAATTGCTGCCTTGATACTTATCGTTACAGAGTAAATAAACAAATAAGATTTGGGAGTTGCACACCTTTCAAGGGGATTTGTCAATGGGTTCGATATTAATAATAGCTTAATATATAATTCCTGTAAACATCATTTTATTAGATAGAGAAATTCTGTTTAGATGAACAAATTAAATCCACTTATCCTATTTATAGACTGTTTCATTAATCTCCTTTTTGCAAACGAAATAACCTTAAAATCCAATAAATCAAATGAAATTATATGACTTCTTAATAGCGTTTGACTGTTGATTTAAACTCAATTCCCATAACACTTTATTTTGGAAGAAATCACGTAATTTAAAATAGTATAAACATTTAATGAATTGTTCAAATAATCAATTTTAATAGATTGAAGGGTATTTACGCTTAATGTATTTGCCCTACTTACACCCTTAATAGTTCAACAGTAATTATAAAAGCAATGTTATTTGGAAACCTGTCAAAAGTTTACGTAGGCAATAAACGCTTACATATATTATAACTATTGGTTTACTAATCCAGTCACGAAGGACCATTTTACAGTTATAACTAATTATAATTTATACTGTTTTAAAAGCAAGCAGCAAATTAAAAATCTAATTGATTCATAAAATTTATATTAATCTGGTTTGTAAATGTATGCAAATTCTTGGGCGATATCATAGTTTACTACAAGTTGTATGAGAGCTTCCCCAGACGATAATTTTGGTAGGTTGGCGAGACTTTAATTAAATTGTAATATAGTATACTTGATATATGTGTACGTTAACTACCGTCACGCGAACGGTGAACTGTACTAAAGTTACGCACGATTTTTTTTCCTTAACGTCTCATTTTTTATTAACATTTGGCTTATTTTAACTATTTGCATAATTTCCTTTATGTGTTTTAAATGTGGTATTTACCGTTCTTTACATATTATTCACCTTCAATGCTTATTTAACCTGTGTATGATTTACAGTACTTATGAAATGGTTACAATATTTTATGCGAGTTGAAAATGTGATTTTGAATTTAGAAATAGGTATATCAGTTAATTTCATACTGAAATTGTTGAATAAAGCGTTTTTTTCAATCAATGGTACTAGAAAAACAGGACAGTAAATAACCCGTAGAATGTACGCATTTCATAACAATTGAAAGGGAACTGACAAAATTTGCAATTTTTGTCCAAATTTCCAATAAAATAAATAAAACGTATAATTAAATCGATTGTAGTTAAAACATTTCTGTTTTTAAAAACAATTATTTGACAATCGCTTAATAATGATAGTGTTTATTTAGCTCAAGTGGCTATATACGCATTTATATTTAGACAGAATCAATTAAGACTAAAAATAACTAAATTAAATAAATTTAATACTATACTAAACAAGAAAAGTAACTGTCGTTGAAATTACTACATATACGAAACTTAAGCCCAAAATCTATTATACTAAGCTAAATTACACCAAGCATACCAGAAAATTAATAAAAATGAGACCACTATAGTAGCTACAAAATTTTACCCACTGTTTTGTTATTTATTTAATATTTTCTTTTAACAGATGATACTTACTGTTTGATAATGTATTATACTCTATTCTATTAATATTGCGCAGAAGATTGAATTTTGAGATTCTCTTTTGGTGTAGTTTTATTTATTCGGTATATTGTGATCGTAAATTTCACCAAATGTAGGTTCTGTGTATTGTTTCATAATGTGGAAAAATATCCAATCGTATCTGGTTATTCAAAAGTAGGTTCCCAGTTTGAAACGGCTATTGCTTTGTTAATCTTTGAGATTCTGAAAAAATAAAAACACCATTATGTTTGTAAAGATAAGGGATTTATTATAATAAAGGAAAAAGTTAAAGACCGATGAGATATAGTCGCTCTCTTATGCTATGAACTGTATTGTTTTGGGCATTCAGTGGGATGTTTTCAATCACATGTGATATGAATTGTTTCAAATCATCACGTATAGTTGGTCGTTGAAGAAACACCCTTTCTTTGAGGTAACTCCATAACCAATAGTCAACTGGGCTAATATCTGGTGACCTAGGCGGCCATCTGTTTGGAAAATGTGTACTAGTTAATCAATCACTAAATGTGTTTCTTAATTGTGTTTTAATGGGGTTGTGTATGTGTGGAGGTGCGCCATCTTGCACAAAAACAGTATTTTCGATATCACGATTTTGTAAGGTATTACAAAGACTTGTAACATTCAAAGATATCGCTGCCCATGTACTGTTACTATTATCATTTGTCCATTTACCATTTCTTCATAGAAATAAAGACCAATTAGAAAGTTACATTTAAAGCCACACCAGACAGTAACTTTAACATCATGTAATGCTTGTGAACACGTTCATGAGGATTAGTTTTTGCTCACATTCTGTAAGTATGGTTGTAATTTTATTTAATTCAAGGTGTGCTTCATCTGTCCACAAAATTATGTATAGCCATTGAACATTGGTTTGAATTTCTGTTAACACTTGCAAAGCGAAAGTGACACGAATATCCTAATCTTGTTCTTTGAGATCAAAAAGCATATTAATCCTAAGATACTTAACCAATAAAATATCGGCATTTACATAATCCGGGCTTCTGAGACCCGTTATATAAAATCACGTATAGTTAGAATAGAAACAAAGTTATTCAAATAAAACTTTATCTATTGATACATATACACAAACTTGAGATTAAATATGAAAGTGAACATTATCGTTTAAGATTCTTTTAGGAATTAGAGAAGCATGTAGTACACATCCTAATACTATGCTAATTATAGATATATATATTTACTACTAATACATATCATTGTGCTTTTACGATCAATATTTACTGGGCACACTGAGAATCTCTTTCTCTTAATGTTTGCATTTGTTTGAGCGACTGGCGGACCAATAAATCTGCTTAGATACTCCCGAACACTACGCCGTAGGTTAGCGTTAGTATATTCTCTGCATATCTGGTATCACTAGTTCCTTCGCTAACACAATCTGCGTTTGTGAGTCACTCCCATATTGTAATTTGGATGTTCCTTCGTAAAAACTATACATGCGTTGAGTGCTGCAACATCAATGTTGAAGAAAAATGTTATGGGCCATCGTTTACTTTGCCTCTTGTACGTATATGTCGACACTGTTTCATTCATTACGTCAACACCGCCCTTTGTTTTATTATAATGAGTGATGATTTCAGGCTTCCTCTTAGCGTCATTATTGATAGATGCGTTGAGGTGCATGGTGCTTAGTAAAATTACGCATTTGTTCTTTCTACGTGGGTAACTTATCATGGATACGTTATTTCGAACAGTAATATTTTTATCCAACAGATAAATTGATAGCGGAACACTAGTGAAGAAGTTGTCTATCATGAGATTGAGACCAGAACTATGAATGCCACGCACAAGAATTTGCACTACTTCAACCCCCAGGTTTTTATGTGGAGATTCTCCGGGTTGACGACCAACATAAACTAAACCATCCAGAGCATAACCAGACTTAGATTCAAACATCCATAATATTTTAAGTCTACATTTTTCCGGCTTACTTGGCATATATTGAACGAATCTGCATCTACCTCTAAATCCAATGAGTTGTTCATCAATAGTTATATTCGTGTCCGGTATGACGCAGGTTTTGCATTGCGGAATGAATAAATCCCAAATGTAAGACACCATTGCTAACTTATCGGTTTCCAAACGCGCCTTCCGGGTTCTTTTGTCGTCACATCTGACAAATATTCGTATTTCTTCAAAGCGTAATATGGACATTGTGGCTGGGCATATAGGATTGGCAAATTCACTGCAAAATAGTTCTCTATCAGGAATATCCCAGATTCTGTCAAGCACAGAATGCAAGAAATCCATCAACAGTTACATCTTTCCACGGTTTTCATTTTGCTCCGTAAACACGTCTCTCCTCTAAATTAGTGCAGTTCACAAATAACTAAATAACTGAAACGCTTCGTTTTGTGTTGCAGCCACATGTTTTCTTGCTAGTACTGGCGCACACCGAATAATGTTGTGTGGTTGAATTTTATTTTTTGTTCCAATCCAGACGACTTGTAGCAATGTAACCACTCGTTGAAGAATTACCAATATCGTCCACATCATCCTGTGTATTATCGTCAACATCATCAGAACTGGATCCAGAATACTAATTCGAAATTTGTGTCTTCTGTGTCATCATTTTCTGCTTTTGACATCACTTTCTTCAGGAGGTAGATCATCACTTTCAGCTGCTCGCTGCGACATTGTTTCTTCATAGATACGGTCACCAAATGTAACATTTTTTACATTATTTTTTGACGTCATTATCATGTGTTTCACAAGATCACTCAATACAACGTTTATTACAACTAAATAAAAATCAGCTTCGTCTACTTTTATACATCCAGCAGTAATGCAGGTTTCAACTTGCACAGACACGTACAATTCCGCTCAGCAATGCTTATAAATTATAATAACTATCAGTCCTGAAACTGGTTTTATAGGAGGCACGGTTTATGTAACTACAGGGTTCTAATGGAAAATATTTATTTTTCGATTTCTAAATACACTTGAATGTTTTTTGAATCAAGTGTGTTTAGAGCATATCTGAATGGTCAAGCCGATTGAAATTATTTTAAGTAAATTGTCAGTAACTAAAATCTCTTCGGGCCTGAGTGGCCCGATTTATGCATCCTAGAGTTAAGGTTTGTATGGATAAAACTGAAGCTGTCTTCTCAGAAATCGTTGAATAACTCATCTCCAAACGCCTTGCAACTTACAAATATTGTACGCAGAATTTTACTAACTTCTTGAGCCTCTTAAAAACATAAGCTGCATTTTCTACCAATTATGGTCTACCAGAATGCGTTGGAATATTGCCTCCTACATTTATAAGAACATTGAATGAGTCCAATACGACCTTGTAAAGACAAACCTTTATAAAACTTATATAACAAATGTACATGGAAAGAAACACCAATCCGTCTACAGCATAACGATATGTAGATCGAACCAAACTGCTACTATGTACAAAAACTACAGTTATTTCAAACTGGGAACTTACTTTTGAATAACCTCTGTAGAAATACAAGTAACTGTAATTTGCTGAAATGTTTTGTGCTTAGCCAACCTAATTCACTTAGTACCCAGGGTGATGACTTGGCCGACGAAGCAAAATTCTTAA
This sequence comes from Vesta saturnalis, assembly GCA_036346205.1. Classification (NCBI taxonomy): domain Eukaryota; kingdom Metazoa; phylum Arthropoda; class Insecta; order Coleoptera; family Lampyridae; genus Vesta; species Vesta saturnalis. The sequence goes on from JARFJB010001603.1 coordinate 1,248,675, forward strand.
TGTGCGATTATTGGCTCTGCTTTTCATTCTGTCAATCCTGAAATTAGAAAACTGGAAACGTCGTCTGTAGAAAAATTATTCATGCCATGTATTTACAATTTAAAAAAATCAAATAATTTTGTTTTAGCAAAATGTACTCAACATCTGAAAAAGTAGAAATGATAAAGTGGTTTTATACTGGAAATAGCTCTTGTCAGATAAGTGCTTTGTTCAGCGTAAAATATCCTGATTGGCCAACCCCAGTAGTACGACAATTGACAGGTTAGTTCAGAAATTTGAAGCTACCGGTACAGTACTAAATTGTTGTAAGCGGTACAATAAGTATGAACAAAACTTACACAAAGATGCAGAGGAGAATAAAAATGTTTATCATGTTTTGGGAGCAGTGGTGGAAAATTGCAAACGATGTCGTATTGCATCACAGTCAAGTATTAAGTATTTTAAAAAAGGACTAGTTTTACTCATATCAATATGTTTCACGAAGCTAGGAGACGGTGATTTGCAGAAGAGCAGTGCATTTTACTTCCAAATGATGAAAAACTGCAACGAAGGTTCTGTTTATAGATGAAGCGACGTTCACACTGCATAATGAATCCAACGTACAAAGTTGTAGGATCTGGGCACGGGAGAATCCACACAACATTTTACAAAACAAAACCCAATACACTCAAAACATTAATGTATTCATATTATACGACCGTCTTTCTTAAATCAACATTTAGGAGTGCGCTTCATGCAGCTCCTGCAGGAAGAAATAGCTTCGGCAGTAGCTGAAGTTGCTAGGGACGATCAAGAGTGTTACAGGCAAAACACTAACTAGAGCAACATCCCGTAAAGGTAAAGTGCATGTTATCGACATAACTCAGTGGCATAGATGGGGTTCTTACTCTTGTTACTCCAAGAGTACTCGATACAACTCCACAAAGTCAAAATCAGGAAAAAATATGTTACTAAGGCGCCACCTGTTAAATAAATTTATAGTAGGAAAACCTTATGAACTAGATCTTAGAATAATGGCCTAACAGGAAACCATAATGTTCACTCGAAGAGAAAACACTCACCTTTACCTGAAAATTCTACTTCAAAATATCTACGCAAAGCTCACCTACACCTAAACAAAATTTTAAGCTTCATTTAAAATTCGCGAAAATTGCAATAACTAAACTCAAAATTCATTATACCTTTTCGGTGTCAACTTAAACGTAAAATTACTTGCTCAATTAACAAAAAAGGTAACCGCTCAACACGGTCATTAACTATTCAATTTAAAATGAATATTTGTCACAACAAAAACAAACAAAACGCGATCGAATATTTTACAGTTCCTATACTTTAACAAACGTCACTTAAAATTTATCAAAACTAATAATCAAAACTTACTCTACATTTCTGAAAGTTAATAACTTTAGTTACCGGAAACTTTTAAGATTTGTCGAACTAAAATCAATGTGCTTTTAATCTGGTGAAGATAAAATAAAAAAACTCATCACTTCACATGGAAACTCAACGATTAAAGAAAAGACTACCGTCAGGTCAGGAATGTATGAAACATAATATTACCCACGGCTGGCTAAAAACTCCGTTAAATGAATATGAATGTTGAGGATATTGGATGCTTGAGCATTGACGCTTCAATTGATCGAACTGTAAAAGCCCTTAGTATATTAAAAACTAATGACCTATCCCTAGAAAAACTAACGAAGCCAGTGATATGAACGTGCCGCGAAGATGAGGGGTTTATAACGAAATTCGAGCACCAACATTAATAAAACTACACGTAATCGTCTAAAAATGCTGCATTGTAAGTGTTATACATAAATAATTTGGAAGTATCGTTACAAATTATGTTCTGACACAAAACAACGAATTGATGAAGTCAAATCTTTAAAGGACACAGCGAATTTTGAAATAATTTTCCTGATTATTGGTACATTGATAAAGTTTCTAGATCATCCAAAACGCAATATTCAGGAAGCGGCAAAATGATATAAATGGTTTCGAACACAATTTTATACAATTAAACTTAACGCAGTTGACTTCTGAAAACTGGAAAATCAAAACCGACTTTTAAGAGAACCGGCAGATTAAGTAAAAAACCTGTTATACAAATCTAGGGGGCATTATGGGGGAGAGATCAGAAAACAGTGATATAAATTAAAATTATTATTTAAAACTTTATGCCACTTTATGCAGCTGATTATTAAATCTGCAGTGCTCATGGAAATTAATAACTCTTTTTGAATTTTATTATCCGAAATTCTTCTTCAAAAAAATATCACCTAGAATCTTACAGCAAGTATTTCACAGCAGCTCTTGTGATTTAGGAAATGCTTAGCTGCAGCCATTAAAAATCTAAAGGCAATGCGTGGTTTAGCTAAATATTGTCCACAATTTTTCTTCTAGTAATAGTTACAGCGAAAGAATATCTCCAGAGAGATCCTTTTGAATTTAAAAATGTGAAAATTGTATCAATGCCAAGATCTATACACAAATAAAATTGATAATACAGAACGTGTTTCAATAGCTAATTTAGCATCAATATATATATATATATATATATATATATATATATATTTCTGTATTATCAAATTGAATGTTATGCTTTAAATAATTTAGAGCATGCTCAGCTCACCATCAGGTGACCTTAAATTTTCTTTAATCTTTCTCATAGTCATGTTGTGGCTAATAGTCACTCAGAAAAATTTGAACCATTAGCTTTGGAAAATTGAACCATTAAGTTTGAGAAACAGCACTACATGAACTTTTTATTCTTATAAACAGTATTCCCCGAGCATAAAGTTTACGATGGAGAAGGAAACGTATGGATGTTTACCAGTTCTAGACATTAATCTTAAAAATATTAATAATGTTATTGCACTAGATGTAACCATAAAGAACAAGTAGTGCCTAACGTTGGTACTGCTTTTCTTCCTAATATTGATCACGGCACTAGGACTCTTTTTAAACTTATAAGAAATATTAAAGAATATTTAAGATCACCCAAAGATGTTCCAAATCCGATGTCATCTTCCGGAGTGTATGTTAGCTGATTCTTATGGAAATGCATACAATGGAACCACAAAACGTAGGTTTGATACTAGACGTAGAGAACATATGAGATTCCGTAAACTGGCTCAATTAGAGATGTCTGCGATAGCTGAGTGTGTTTTAAATAAGTTCAAACATGGCACTCAATCTGATATTCTATTATTTCTTTTTATTTTCTATAATATATTCTTAGCACCAGTGGTACCTATATAATAACCGTCAAAGTACATATTAAAGAGACAAAAACTGGTAAAAGTTAATAAATGATCATTAATCAATGAAAATTGATACTGTAAAATCTAACCGACATGAAACCAGACTATTTTCGGATTTAGAAAACCTAATAGTACAAGGGTTTCAGTTAGTCTTAAACGGAGTGTTGCACATATGAACTGCTTTATATGATAGTGCTATGTTCCATTTTAGCATACTGTAAAGTTTTTAAAATGTATAGATACTAAAAAGAGAATCTAAAAATGTTAATAGGATCTACAGTCTTCTTTATAATGTAAACTTGAATTGTAATTGCGCGTACAGCTCTATGCTGCAAATGAAAAATTCTGCTCTATTGATTACACTTCCCCATGTAATAATATCATTACTGATAACTGAGTAACATAAAGCAAGACACACGGTTTTGAGTACTACATCTGATACCGAGTTAGATGACGATTTAGAAACCATACGTGTTTATGGAAAGCTTACTAGGCTACATAACTACAGTCCTGATTCCAAGACAGTTTTAGGATTAATTTGTACATAAAAGCGGTATTGTTCCTGAAATAATGCTATTTTAAAGAAAAAAGCATTTTTTGAGTTTTCTTTACATTTAGTGGCATCCCCTGATCTAATAATAATTCTTCTGCGTTAGTTTGAATGCTCCTAGCCAATTCCAAAGTACTGCCTAAACTACTACCTCTTGTGAAGAATGTAGAATTACCTGCATACAATAAAGTGTTTGTAGGCATATCATTACCAATATTGCTTATAAAAATAATATTGGCCCCAAAATTGAACCTTGGGGTATTTCAATATTTGTACTTTGAGTGAATATTTACCGTATACTATGACTGCTTGGGTTCTATATTTTAGGTATGAGTCTAATATGTTAACCATTTTGTAATCAAATTGGTAAGATATTAGCTTTTTTAATAGCAACTCTCAAGCAACACAATCAAAGACTTTCATTAAACCGTATTACTATTTTTCAAAAAGATTATAACTGGTTAACGTCGTTAGTGGTTGTATATATCGATTATTATTGGCATTTACTTTAGATTCGTTGATAATGTTCTTATATTCTAACATACATTTATAAATTGAAGTGTTCAGTGTATCTTAAGGGTGCTTATTAAATGATTCTCCCAGCAAACATAGTCCCCCCTATTAAGTTTGAGTTTATTAATAAAGTAATTTATTTTAACCAAATTTTTTTTTTTGTTAAAGTATTCAGTGTAGGTAAGCAGACTCGTACCAATTTAATATAATTAAACAAGAAAATGGTTGGATTATTTTTCAAAATCCTCACTGCCCTTTCTTAGAAAACGCCACATACTTTCTACAATCAAAAAGTCTGACTTCTGTTATTAAATATTCTAACATGAATTTCTTCAAGTTTTTTTTTAATTTATGTGCACGTAAGTGCAAAATCTTGCTTTGTGGTAATGGAAAACAGCTTCTAAATAGAACTACTTACCAGAGAAGTTATACCAGTTACTAAAATGGTATCTGAAAAAATACTAATTCGTTTGATACTTGTAACGAGAATCCAAAAGATATTATTAAGTCTAAAGGTTTCGTATTGCACGTATCATTACTAAAAAGTTTAATATTAAAATCTCCCACTACCACCACAGGCTTCTTGTATCTAAAATTGTTATTGAGTAAATTAACATATTAAAATCTCCACAAGGAATATAATACAATAAGTTTTTTTCTATACCTACTATTTCACGATGAAGTTCTGCAGTAAGTAGATTTATATCAGATCTAATTGTTAGTTCCTTATCTTCTATGATTCTTGTAAGAATCATTGTACGATCATATTTTTACATTTCCGGACGTAATAACTCCCGAACAGGAGAAGTTTAGCCTAACACACTAAAGCACTCAGGAACACTTAACAAGTTACATAGGGGATTTTGAATAGTCAAGAAATGCCTATGAACGGCTACCTTAAATTAAAATCATAAGTGAGAGGAAAACAGGAACTAGGAAGATCATTCCACAGTTTAGAAGTCGTCTAGAAGAATATGCATTGGGCCCGTTCGGTACGTCAAGTTAAGATTTGTACTGCATATTGATGATGTTAATGATCAAATCGAGTATTCCTAGCAAACGAGGACCGAGATGGTATCAAAGAATCTAAGTGAACCGCACAATAGCCATTGTAATAGAGAATAAAGGACGGTTCCTTTACAAGCCTAATCACACTTTTTTGACAGAATAGCTGACAGAATATGGTCAACTCATGATAGATTTGAAGATGCAGTCATTCTCAACATAGTAATAGGGTCTAAAAACTTAAGGTCTGGCACAATTATATTTACACCAGGAAGTGATCGCTATTTTTTGCCTCATATAACGCAAAACTAAGTTTTGTTAGCATTAAAGTTAACTAGACCGTTATTTCTCCATTCAAGGATTTGTTGAACGCCTTTGTTGATGGAAATGGCCATTTCAGTTTTAGTCCCTTCATTTTCGGGTTAGTTATTGAAGAAATAAGTTCATTTATGTATAGCGGAAGAAGTGTGGGAGCTATTACTGTTCCCTAGGCACACCAACGAAACAACAATTTCTTTTGAAAAGAAGCCATCAACTACGACACGTATTATTTCGGTTATCGAGGAAACTGCAAACTTAGTTGATGAGCGTATCAATTAACTCAGACGAGGTAAGTTTTGCAAATAAACACTCATGCCAAACTAGGTAAAATGCTTTTGAGATATTTGAAGGCTGTTTCACTAAATTGTACTCATGTGTTGTTCCAAAATTGGGTCACATCTGAAAGAAGATTACCTATTGAAAATCTATGCCCAAACTCATATTTGTGGAGTTTATTAGATTTACAGGAAGAAAGTAGTGGCTCATTGATGGCTTTTTCATGACTTTAGACAAAATGGAGATGATGTCAATTGGTAGGTAGAGGGATTAATATTCGCCTTTTTTGCGAATAATTTGAACATTGCAAACTTCCATGATAAGGAAAATTTCCCAACAGACATAAAGATCGAATAGAGCTGAGGTAGGAGGACGACGAAATGTGTTCATTTATAAAATAATTAAATAACAAGAACAGTTGTGGACCGGATGATATACCTTGCAGCTTATTAAAAAAAGTGTACCTATGTCTAGTAAAACCTCTGAGTAAACTAATCAATAAGTCATTCAAAGAAGGAGTTTCCGTTAATATTAAAACGTGCGTTTGTCTTTCTGGTACATAAAAAGGACAGTCAGAATGCAGTATCCAACTTTCGCCCCATACCTATTAATTCTTCTTTTTCAAAATTTTTTTAATGTGCTTTCTAGACTGTTATAACATTTAAAAGCCCAAAATATTCTCTCTGACAGGCAACACGATTTTCGTAAGAAGTACTCAAGATATAGTAGAAGCTTTAGATGATAGGAAAATAGTTGTAGGGGCATTCTGTGATCAAACTAAAGCTTTTGATTGCGTTAATCATACTTTGTTATTAAATAAATAATGGTAAAAGAGCGTTGTTACAAAATGGTTCCAGTCTTATTTAACGTAAATATATCATTTTGTAAAGATTACAGACACGTCTAATGTCATTGACCATTATTACTCTTCAATTTTTTCTATAATAGTAGGAGTGCCACAAGGCTCAATCTTAGGTCCTGTCCTGTTTCTCCGAATTATTAAATTTATACCTTTATCGTGACGGACATATCAGCTATAATAAGTAGCTCAAGTTTAGATGACTTCATTTCTAAGGTAAATGATTTATTAAAGGAGTGATTCACTGAAAATTACTCGTGCACAAAATTTTTCAAAAATAAATTATGTTCTTTAATTCCAGTGTCAGTAAATAATTATACAGGCCATAAAATAAATTAAATTGATTTACAAAAACAACCAGTTGTACGTTTTTTAGGTCTTCGACTCGATGAAAATCTTAATTGGAAAACGCATTGTTCATTTTTAGTCCAAAAATTAATACACCTGTTTACAAATTAGAGCTCTAAAGTACTTATTTTCACTTAATGGCCTTTCTACACTAACACATGAGGATTTGCTCAATCAAAAAAGAATAATTAGATGCTCTACTAATATAAAGAGCAACGAACCTTGCAGATCCCATTTCATCAAATATAATATCTTACCGTTAACAAGTGTGTACATTTTAGAACAACTGTACCTCATCTATGTGTCATAATCACAATAAGATTTAAAAAAACTGTGATTTTCATCAGCATAACACATCATCTGGCATTAAACTGTATAACTGTTTGCCTGAAAGTTTAAAGGAACCTGATACATTGTAATAGTTCAAAAACAATACAAGAGCACTTCTAATCCAACATTGAGCTGAGATGTGGATATATTTCGTTCGTTCTTGTAATATCGTATCTAGATGTTAGGTGTGCTATATATCATTTAAATACTTTTACACATGAATGTATCAATATACTTGTTCTATACACTGTTTGTATTTTAAATAATTTTAAATGTATTTTATCTTTGTGCCGCAATGACGTAATCTACTCCACTTTGTGGGTTGATGATTCAATAAATATTATATTATTATAATTATAAATTACAGCACCTGATGTTTGCCCGGTTTATAACAAATTACTCAGTATAATGTAGTATTACACCGACGATAGCTCGTTTGCGAAAATGTCGGTAACATGACTTAATGCAAAGATGGAGTACTAAGTACTTTAGCTCAACGCCCTAATGATTGTTGCTTATGTACCTAAAACAACAAAATAATTGTTCCCCCCTCCAGTCAGCTAATAAGTTCGTTAGAAAAACATGTAGCTCAGTATCATGTGGTTGAAACGTTTACGTGGCCGGGGTTACTCAGAGTTGTTTAGGGAAGTATTGACGACTATTTCGTACACTTGTAAAAAAATTGTTCAAAATATTAATCGAGTTTATTAACCTACCGGATAATGAAATATATCGTTCGCAATTTGATGCATACATCTCATATAAATGAAAGTACCCTTCTATGTCTATCAAACCAATCTATAATATTTATAATTCTTTTAAATCTTCTTATACACTGCCTTAAGTCTGAAAGCTGTATCACGGTCTGAAAAACACTGTACTTTCAAAGGTCCGTGAAGTTAGGACTGTCAATTCAAGCACTAACGACTAACCGACGCAGACCGTTAGTGCTTCGTTAGTGCCTCTTAGTGCATCATAACTTGCCTCAGCACGACCAGTCGTTTTCGAGAAAATGCCCCCCACCCCCTTGGAGAGTGATGGCTTCCTACCCATGCGGAACATGACTACAACCCCCAACTTTTAATGTTGATCACAACGCCCAACTTGACCACAACCTCCAACCTTAAGAATGACCTCAACGCATAATTTCAGAATTTTGTAAAATTTTGCCTGACTACATATACGTAGCGGTGGTTAGTTGTGTCGATTACTTATTTTGTTATTTCTAATCGTTAAATCTCTAGGTCAAGGTATAGCGTTTGTACTTCTTACATCATAACTCTTTTAAAATTGTCATAATCAATTTTCAATTAACCTGACCATGCAAATGTCATTATAGAACAGTTTCAAAAATCTGTACCTATAATAGCTCGTTTCATACTATGAATGTTAACATTAGGCGTTGTGGTCATTCTTAACGTTGGGAGTTGTGTCCAAGTTGGCCGTCATTCAAAGTTGGAGGTTGTTTCGCGGGAAGTCTAACTGAAGTTTGGGGGTTATGGTCGTTATTTGAAGTTTGGCGTTGTGGTCATTGGGAGTTGTGGTCATGTATATTGATGCACGCCGAGATACCTGACTTAATATAATATTTATAATAATAAATCGCGTTTAAGGTTACGATAATTTTTAACTCATTAGGTGTATAAATAAATATATTTTAGATGCATCTATGGCAATTGATAACTGGCAAGGAAAGGCTGTGAAATCTAGAGCACCTTACCCTGAATTTTAAATACCTTAGGAATTAAGAAGAATAAAATTTTCTTATTAAAAAATGGGAATCTCGTAAAATCTTGTAAATTTAGTTAAAAAAAAGGCATTTTGAGCAACACATGTCTAATAGATAGTGATTTGAAATGTATTGCTGTCGCCGTTGGCGTCAGTCAAGAGTTGAAGGCACCAATAGAACCACACAAGTTAGACAACAATTTCATGAAAGTAATGTTTTGACGGTAGAAGGAAACACGCGATTTATTAATAAGATACGACCGCAATTATTAAATGAAAGTGTAAATGTGATACTTAAACGAGAAATGTTATATAAAACTAAAAGAATAGTTTGCATATGTAATGCCACATATATTTTTGAATGTTTTATAAAAAAATATCCAAGTGCCGTAGATACTGAATTATGTACAGATTGTGGCAATGTTACAATTAGAAACATTCCATTTTTGCTACTAAATGTAAATACTTAAATAATGATTTTAAAAACTTGGAACTTTCCGTTTCAAATGGATATCTAAAGATCAATAAATGTACTGTCACACTATAGTTACGTCAAATTTTGTCTTCTTCGTCACAAGTGCATACGGTGATACCAGATTAAGCGATACCCCATTTGTTACAGTAGTACATGAGAAAAAATTAATCTTAAAATCAGTAATACCATTTGCTGCGCCAAATCAAATTAGTAGTTATATTGAGCATTATGTCGCCTATTGCAGAAGAATCGATGCGTTGTGGAAAGTAAGACGACATGCAAGAGGACATATACATATACATTGTAAAAAATACTATTGTCGTTGTTATTTTTATACCATGTAAAAATTGTTAATATAGTACATACCTACCTTTTCTACCTTTTCTTTATTTTAGACTAGAAATTTGTTTAAATATATTTTTTTCTAACGATGAAATTGTACATATCTACATTACTCTTTTTTTATAGAAAGTAAATTTATTCTTTTCATATCACTCTAAAGAATCATTTTCGTGCAAGATATGAAGCACTAAGAGGCACTAACGAAGCACTAACCACCCGCGTCCGTCCCATCGTTAGTTATTTCAACAAGGGCGGGAAACTAGCATTGTCCAGGGGGGCCGTGTTCTCGAAAACGACTGGTCATGATGATGCAAGTTATGAAGTACTAAGAGGCACTAACGATGCATTATCGATCCGCGTCGGTCCCATCGTTAGTGCTTTCAACAAGCGTAAGAAGCCAGCACTGTCCAAGGTGGTCGTTTACTCGAAAACGACTGGTCGGCCTGATGCAAGTTATTAAGCACTAAGCGGCACTAACGAAGCACTAGCGATCCGCGTCGATCCCATCGGTAGTGCTTTCAACAAGGGTAGGAAGCAAGCGCTGTTCAGGGGAAGGGTCGTTTTCTCGAAAACGACTGCTCGTGTTGATGCAAGTTATGAAGCACTAAGAGGTACTAACAAAGCACTAACGACCCGCGCCGGTCCCGTCGTTAGTGCTTTCAACAAAGGCAGGAAGCCAGCGCTGTCCAAGGTGGGTAGGTTTTTTGAAAACAACTGGTCGTGCTGATGCAATTTATGAAGCACTAAGAGGCCCTAAGGAAGTACTCACAATATCCGCTTCGGTATCATGTTAGTGCTTTAATTGACCGTGCTATCTTCACGGACTTTACTTTCAAGCACTTCCAAACATAATTAAGACTAGTAGTAGTACAGAGTTTTACTTCCATTGCCACCTTTAAATATACTGAACTGATTATTTTCTTTAAAAGATTTCCTTGATTTTTATTACGTATTCAGATTTTATTTTTACTTTATGACTTTTGCGTTCACAGTAGCACGTACATATATCAACATCATAAATAAGAATAATTGAAATTGATAAAAGGCTTACAACCAGATGAAAAATTCCCAAGTCAAACTTTAGACATAAAATACAACTTTGTATGAACTTTGCAACTATGTATATGCCAATATTCACAAATGTCTTTCATATTTACTATCAGACAAGATTGTACAGAATTTTAAGTAGCTTTTACATGTACTATGTTGTTGATGTATAGTGAACGCTTCACTCGTTGAAATTAAATTCAGTATATGGACTTGAATAAAAAATTATTCTCGTAACAAAAGACGTGACTGTGCCATAAAATAACCTATTCCGTAAATCATTTCTTTGCGGTTTGTATACGGAGAAATGATATAAAATATAAAAACAATAAAGTTTTGTCTATTGATCCCGTTGAATTTAAAAATACCTACGTACGTTTGAATTTAATTTTATAATATTGATTCAGTGTCAAATTTGGATATTTGCAAACATTTTCATATAGTTACGTCATAGTTATTAATAATAATGTAGAGTGTATCAAATTAATTAGTAGGTAGTATTATTTATCCAGAATTGGTTGTAGAAGCTGTGAAATACATACAGAGGTTCTGAGCTTTTGTTAACTTATTTCTATAATAATATATTCTGTAAAAGCTATTTTTCAGGGAATTCTCTAACCCACATAAGTACTATAGTTTACTAAATAAAAAAAGGGAACAAAAGTTTAAATACACAACAGAAAATGCAGAGAATTGGGCAAAACAAGATTCTTCCTTGCAATTATTACGTGTACGTATCTAGAAATGTTTAACAATATTAGGTCATAAAGGGCTTAATGAAATTGTAAATGTAGGCGTGGGCCTGGAGTTTGAATTTATTTGTGTGAGAAGTAGAGACATCATATTATGTGCGCTTACCTAATTATCTTATAAAATCATCCAGCACGTTTCGCATTTTATAATGAAGATTACTTAAATCATATTTATAAATACAATAGTCAGTACGGTCGCTGTACTATGCCACTATACCACTATTTAATTTAAAATAATGTAAAACTTAATTGACAAATTGAGATAATTCATTGGAGAATCTCCCACTTCCAATCGTATCACTTGATTTAACTTAAATTTACTGGAGCCTAAATATTTAGGCCTTTAGGTATTGAATTACCATAAATCATTGAATTGTTAAATGTCAAGAACGTGTTTTAGATAGAATGCACCAACCTCTCTGTATTAGTAACCCTAAAATTCGAACATTGCCACCAGCGTTCAAAATCTTACGAACCATCGCTATTTTTTTCGAACTTTAGGTCTTTTAGTACTGCACGCCTTAAGAAAGGTGGTATAGTTGGTTAATAAAATTGAACTTTTCAAACTTTAAGGTACCTAATTACTTTTCTTTTGTTATTTGAGGGCGTTCTTATTGCTAATTAAAATTTGTAGTCTCGATCCTGTAAATGATACAGACATTTTTTTTTTATTTTGATTGCCTGTAATCAATAGAAACCTTTTGTAAAGTTACGTTTCGTTTTCGCACGTGAATATTCTTATTTTAGTGAAAGAGATGTAGATTAGTTTTTGTGTAAATACATGTGCTCGTTATTTAAAATATATTGGGGAATTTTGTTAAATGGATTTGAAATTGCATCACGTAAAATTATATTAAGTACAAAATTATTACGTTATATGGTACATCTTTTGCGAATTTAAATTGTAGCCGAAAATCTGTCATCTTTCCTTTCGATAAATATTGTAGTCTATAGACAAAGAGTTAAGGTTCATTATCGCGCGTATGTTAATTTAAAGTAACGAAGCTGTGTAATTGGGTAATTAAGATATAAGGAGATTAAAATACAATGTGACGAATTCTGGATGACATTGAAGGCAGTCTTGTTAGAGAGGTAGTGATGTAGATTCCCGTTATCGCGGCTCCGGACGCAAACTCGAAATGCGTGTTGGAGGCAGGTGGAACCTTCTTACGTCTGTACTGTAGTGAAAAAGCTCCGTTGGGGAAGATTCCTATTAATCCTTCAAGGGGGATAGTGATTAGACTCACCCATCTCGGTAAAATAATATAGTATCGTATACCGTTGTCCGTGATTGACAGTTTCAAGTTCAAAGAATGTGGTTACGTGCGAACCTTATTTTTTTTGGACGAATATCGCCTTTCTGGCGGATCATTTCTAAAAAAGGTTCCGGTTATAATATGTTTGTTTGTATGATAAAGAACAATTTTGCGGTATATAGTGACGTTTCAATATGTTTTAAGTAAATAAAGTTATTTTTGTGTATATATTATCGTGAACCAGATGAAGAAGTGATCGTAGCGAATGGTCCTTGGTTTAAAATTGAAGTTTGCGTAAAGATAATTTTAGGGGAATTGGTTTACGTCGATTAAATATCAAGAGGTCAATTGCCGTGCCGTTGTGCAAAAGAAAAGGAAGTTCGATTGATTATTTCGGTGCTTGTGAAGGTAACTACATATTTTTCAGAATTTACATTTATCGTTGACGATAATAAAATGTTTATTAGTGCTTATTTTAGGCGAATGAATATGCCTTTGTTGAAGTTTATCTAAGTAACGTCTAGATTTCAAATTTGTGCAAAAAGCGTAACCATTCATAATTGAGTTTATCATATTATCGTTGGTAAATTTATGTGTTTAACGAAATTATAATTACGCTGTTTTATTTTCGGGTAAGGTAAGATTAGGGCATATAAAGTAAGTAAAGTAAAGCTTGCAAATCTCAGTTGCATCAGTTTTATTAGAAATTTTACGATACAATACTATGTTCAATGTTTCGGACAAAATACCAATTGTTTATTTTAATTCTTATTAAATTTCAATATATGTGCAGTGTTTATTAAGTGGGTGTTATTTTTTTTAAGCGTATACATCTTACAATCTAAATCTTTTCGCACAACGTTCGCATTACTACGTTTATTCAAAATTTAGAAGTTTAGATGTTTTGTATTGCATCCAGTTATTGAGTGATTTACTGGTTTTACCGAAATTGTAGATTTACATAACTTTACGACGACCATTGCTTTATTATTTAACTCTGCTCCGAGAAAGCCTTTTGTGTAACGTAACCGGGCTGTGTGGACCCGATGGACCCACCTTTTTTATTACTTCCTTGTACTGAGTGGTTATTTCTGAAATATATTTACAAATTAAGGTTATATAAACATTATTATATATATAAAAAACTATTTATTACAGTTATTATAGAGAATAGTAGTGACAGAGTGTTGATTACAAACATTTTCACAGCATTTTCACAACAATGACACTGTTTTCTTGCATTCCTTGCGCTTCGTTTACAAAAATACCAATAGTTACCTAGTAATAAATTACTGGATATATGTGAAGTATAAAGCCAGGGAAGGGTACCAATAAATTCCAAAGTAATTATTACTCAACTAAAACTTTTATCTTTGCATCCACAGGTGGTAGGCATGTATACTCCATGCCAGCCGGGGAGGTACCACTACCCTTACCATTGGCTCCTTAATATTGGGTCTCCGATTTTCTGAGCTCGGTAAGGGCTGCCGGTTACCTTGCCCTTCATCCTTAATTTATTCTCATCCTTATTCTTCCTTCTCGCCCTCACTGTCTTCCTATCGGATTAAAAGTCCCAAATTAAAAAATAAGATGGCTGTGGTTTCTAAGGTAATAAATTCCGGACGTAAAATCCTGCCCCATTCGGATATTCGGGAGGGCAGGGCCAAACAACCACGGTCATCGAAAGTATCAACTTTCTGATTCACTACTGCAACATCCGCGGTATCAGGTCTAATCTTAATGCTATTCACCAACATCTTGAACAATTACAACCTGATATTTTGTGTTTATCTGAAACACTAGTCTCCTCTGAAAGCTCCGAGTCATCCGACTTGCAATTTCCTCAATACCACTTTCACTCTAACTTTCGATATAAAGGAGGCGTATGTACCTACATCAAGGACAGAATTGCTTGCAAGAGGGTTTCTTCCTTAGAAAATAAAAATTTTGCCGTGATTTGGTTTAAATATTCTATTCCTAATTTTGCGAAATTCTACTGTTGCATTTACAGGTCTCCTAATGACAGTGACTTTCAAGACTTCTTCGATTACCCTAGTATGAAAGTTGACTATTTCCTGTCTCAGTTTCCATCTTGCGATATCTCAATTGTTCATAACTCTAATTGGCTTCAGTTTTCATCTACTACAAATCCTAATGGTCATAGTGCAGAAACATTTGCTATTTCATGTGACCTCACACAAATGATTTCTGAACCCACAAGAATCCCTGATAACCCTAACCATACTCCACATCTTCTAGAACTCTTTCTTACAGCAAACCCTCTTGTTTATAAAACTTCCGTTCTTTCGCCTTTAGGTCTTTCCGACCATTGTCTAATAGAAATCATTTCTACTGTACCTAATTCCACTGTTGTTCGCAAAACCGATAAAACCTTGTGGTGTTTTAAGTCAGCTCGATGGAGTAATTTACGGGATTTCTTTGCAACCTTTTCATGACGTGAATATTGTTTTAAGTCGTCCTCTTCTTAGGACATCGCTCTTTCAGTATTTGAAGTCATCCTCATGGGAATGGAGTTATACATTCCCAAAAAACAGTACCGTATGGGTCATTCACGTTCCCAACCCTGGTTCAATAAGGCTTGTGCTAATGCAATATCTTTAAAAAATAAATATTACATTAAATGGAAATCTAATAAACCGGTCGACAGTCATGCAGAATACGTTGGTGCTAGAAATATCTGCAAAAGTGTCATCACTAAAACCAAAAAGTAGAGCAGTCCGATGAAACAATTGTAGTCGCTTTAGATATCTCAAAAGCATTTGACCAAGTTTGACATAAGTGTTTATTTGCCAAACTCGCCTCGTTTGGGTTAAATGATACGCTTATCGACTGGGTTTCTAGTTTCCTTGATAAAAGACGAATACGTGTCGTAGTTGATGGCTTTTTTTCAAAAGAAGTTAGCATTAACGCGGACCTACCACACTTTTCCTGCTGTACATAAATGACCTTTATTTCTTCAACAACCATTGCTTTGCTGACCATAGCACTCTTCACTGTAGTTCATCTCAGTCTACTCATAGTGATAATCCGCCTTCTATGTCAAATCAAGAAATTAAAGCTGAAATGGCAAATTCAATCAACAAAGACATTCAACGTATTCTCAGTTCTTAAGTTTTCAGACCCTATTACTCTGTTGGGTATGACTGTATCTTCAAATCTCTCATGGGTTGACCATCTTCTGTCAGCTATCAAAACAGCTGCTCGTAAAATAGGCTTTTTGTACAGATCTAAGCAGTATTTTACCTCTCGACAACTCCTTCTGCTGTATAAGGCCCAAATTCGGCCTCATCTGGAATATAATTCTCACCTCTGGATTAGTGATCCCCAATACGCTCTCGATATCGTTGATCATATTCAGAAGAGAGCGATTAGGCTTATAAATGACCCGTCCTTAACTTCTCACATACAGCCCCTTGAGCACAGAAGGATGGTTTCAGTTCTTTCTTTGTATTATCGTTATTACAACGGCTATTGTGCTGCTGAATTATATTCTTTGATACCATCGCGGACTATCTTTGCGTGAAACACTCGGCTCGCTCATTCACATCAACAGTATGCAGTACAAATCTCCACTTGTCGTACCAAACGGGCGCAATCCACATTTTCTACACGGCTCTTAAACTCTGGAATGATCTCCCTAGTTCCTGTTTTCCTCTCACTTATGATATGAGAAAATTTAAGGTAGCTATTCATAGGCATCTATTGGCAATTCATTATCCCTCTATCCATCCTCCTAAGTGTACCCTGAGTGCTTTAGCACGATAGGCCAAATTTAGCCCGTTCAGGTCCACACTCATAAAAAAAAATTACATTCCTTGAAAATAAAATCCAAATTCTTGAATAAAATACAATTATAAATAGGTATTCTAAATTCACCACTAATAGCAAATTACTCATAATCCATAAGTAGGTAATTAGAAAAAGAATAACGTGAACATTATCTAACTGGTAAATAACTTAAATTACTCTACAAACATTCCATACTAATTGCATTTTTCATAACAATTACCTTGAAAACAAAGTAACTCTCAAATCCGCTAATGATTCTAATAAATACCTAATCAATTATGAAAATATCGTACACATGAGATGCATCAATTGTAACCACCACGCGAGGGTCCATTGGACTCACATTGCCTGATTACATAAGTTTTAATTACTTACTGAAAGGTAGATCAAGTTCACCAACTTTGGACTAAAGGAAAACTTAATTAATGCTATCTTCATGGAAACCTCAATGGAATTTTGTCAAAAATTAAATATTAATCGAAATATGTCCGTTTGTAATACTGCGTGGGACCGTTGCACCCCAGTTGGTCAGATAAAAGTTAATTCAAGCCTTAACGTAATAATTTGAGAAATAATTAGTCATTTTGATCTGGTTGATATTATTGAAGTTAAATATAAGACATACCGTAACGTAATTATAAAGTAAATAAGTCATTGATCGAATCACTCGCTTACTTGCATGCCAGTGATTGTTTACGGAATTACAGTTATTTTATAGGGATCAACATACCGATTGTGGATGCCGTAGTGCCTGAATTTGCCAAACATGTAAGCCAATTTGTTTTATTTGTTATGGCAGCTGTGTATTTTCCGGAATTTAGGTACTACATCCCGATATTGACATTCAGTAAAATTTGGGATTTTATAAATTCACGTTTACTTTTGTTGTGATGCATTTTTCGTTTTAAATTGAATAATTAATTACGGTTTGATCAGTTTTTTTGGACACTTGAGACAATAATTTTGACGTTGAGGTTTATCGAAATGTTTAATGTGTTTTAGTTTTATTATCGCAATTTTGCGGCTTTTATATAAAGCTTAGGATTGAACTTTGCGTAAATATTTTTGGAGTACAGATAAGGGTTTTATTTTGAGTGAACATTATGGTTTCCTGTTAGGCCATTATTAGATCTAGTTCATGACGTGTTCCCGCTAGAAATGTATCTAACAGGTAGGGCCTTTTTGACATTTCTCTCGACGATTTTGACGTTTTTTGAGTGCCCATTTGCAAGATTAAGTAGGAACCCTGCCCACACAACTGAGCTATGCCGTGCGCGCACATTGACTTTATGGGCTGATGCTCTAATGAATATTTGGCCTATAACATGTAGGTGGAATAATTAGGTGGCCTAAAATTAATAATGAACGTAGTGAAAATAACCCGTATCTTATGTTCTTTGAAAAGTAACTATATTTATTCACAGGTTTTATTCAACTTAGATAGAATTTCTTTTAACTCCGTTATTACTAACTTTTTTCAGTTTTCAACATTCCCAGGAGGGGAGCTTGACTTTCAACAGAATTATCGTGAAGTGAATAAATCTTACTGAATGATATTCAAATTATCCCATTTGTAGTCAGGTCAGGAGTTGAGACTGAAGTGCATGGCTCAAAAGGAGCTGGGATGATCATAAGTAAAAGAGCGAAAAGATGTGTTAACAGTACGAATTGGTATCTCCCCGGGTAATATGGGTTAGAATGAAAGTGGAGTTTCGAAAAATTTTGTTTATTGCAAGCTATTCACCAGTGAATGGAGAAAGAGACCAGGAGCGTGAGAACTTCTAGAATGAAGTAGAGAACGTGTTGAACGTATGTAAACCAAACGAAAGAGTGATGATAGTGGTGGATATGAACGAATGGGTGGGTGTACAGAGAGAACATAGTGAACACTTTCTAAGAAAATTCGGGGACCAAAGAGTCAATGACAATGGTGGACACCTGCTGAACATCTGTGTGGAGAGAAGCCTGTTTGTATCCAATACGTGGTTTAAACATAAAAATGTGCATATGTATACATGGCAAAGAGGTGAATCTAAACGTATGATAGACTTGATAGTGTATGATGAACGGCTTAGAAACCTGGCGAAAGACACGTAATGCGCGGATTGAGTGTGGATCGGACCACTTTTTGGTTGTATCGAGAGTGTGTTTAGGACAAAAGTGGGTCAGGAGAAGGAAAGCAAACGTAGTGCGAAAGTCCATAATTAGGGTTGACAAACTAGTGGATAATGGTGCGAGAATAAAATACGCAGATGCTGTAAGTAAAGAGTTGAATGTGAATGAAACAGTGTAGAACGAACAAATAAAAGACACTGACGTTGAAAGTGCATGGATAAGCTTGAAAAACTCTGTTGTTAATTGTGCCGTGCGAATAGGTGAAAGAGCAACTGTATGTAGAGAGAAAAAATGTGCTTGGTGGAATGAGTCGGTAAAAAAGGCAGTATGTAAGAAAAAAGATAGCAATGATTGCTGCAAAAAATGAGACTGAGAAAAAGCGATTGTATGAGGTGTACAGATTAAGAAATAAAGAAGCGAAGGAGGCAGTGAGAATAAGTAGAGAGGAAGTGATGGCTGTGGAAGGAGAGAAAATGCAGAATGATTTTGAGGGAAACAAAAAACTCTTCTGGAAATGGGTCAAAAATACAAAACGTGGCTCAAAACAGAACGCTGCAGGAGTGATGAATATTAGCAACGAACTAGTATGGGACGATTATGAACTGTGGAAATGCTGACAAGTATATTTCGGAAAGCTGTACAGTAGTGAGGAAAGTAAGATTGAAGGGTTAAATAAGGAGAATATAGAAGGAATGATGAATGAAACTGAGAAGGATATTGAAATAAATGAGGCAGAGAAAACGGTAGGAAGGTTGAAAAACGATAAGGGAGCAGGCGTAGATCAAATCACTGGTGAAATCCTAAAGTATGGTGATACAAAGCTTATACGAAGATTGTGTGAATTATTCGATGTATGCCTTATGTATGGAAAAGTGCCGAGGGATTGGAAGAGCGCGATCATTGTACCACTGTATAAGTGTAAGGGGAACAAGAGTGATTGTAAGAACTACAGAGGAATAAGTTTGCTCAGCGTGCCTGGTAAAGTATTTTAAAGAATACTGATTGATAGAGTACGAGAAACTACATAAACTAAGATTTGGGGTGTGCAAGGTGGCTTCGTGCCAGGGAGAGGATGTGTCGATCAGATGGTTGCTCTCCAGCAGGTGATCGAAAAGTATTTAAAGGTAAAAAGGAAGTTGTACTGTGCGTTTGTAGATCTGGAGAAAGCATATGACAGAGTGAATAGGGAGAATCTGTGGGAAATATTAAATGAATATGGCGTAAATAAAGGTCTAAAAAATGGAATAAGGGCAGTATACATCGGTAGTTGGGCATGTGTTAGGGTGAGAGGAGGTGTGAGTGAATACGTTAATATTGAGCAAGGAGTGCGGCAAGGCTGTGTGATGTCACCGTGGTTGTTCAATGTATACATGGATAAATGTGTTAGACAAGCATGTACCGGTACAAATGGTGTAACGACTTCTGGTGTATGCAGATGACACAGTCTTATTAGGTGACAGTGCGGATGAGCTGCAAACCGCTGCTTGATACGGTCTGTGAGAGCATGGACCTAAAGGTAAACGTGAACAAAACTAAGATTGTGGTGTTCAATCGGGAAGGTGGAAAGGAGAGTAGTGTATTTACTCTGCAAGGTGAAATTGTGGAGCAAGTGGACAAGCTGGTATATCTCGGTAGAATGTTTACTGAAGACGGTACAATGGAGGGCGAGATCGGAAGAAAAATGATTGGAAGTACGTGGACAATAATGAGAAATGAAAGCATGAGCCTAGCTGCGAAATGAATAATCTATAATGGCGTATTCGTCCCATCAGTACTGTATGGAAGTGAGACATGGGTCTGTCAAAAAAAACCACGAAAGAAAATTGAAGGACGTGGGTATGAGATTCCTGAGAAGCGCATGTGGTAAAACTAGAAGTGACAAGATAAAAACTGAATGCATAATGACGGAGTGTGATGAGGATAAGACGATGATGGATAGATATAAAAGTAGTACATTACGTTGGGTTGGTCATATTGAGAGAATGAACAACGCAAGATTAACGAAACAAAGATATGTGGGTGAGGTTAGAGGAAAGGCCGGGCCTGGTAGGCCGCGTAAAACTTGGCTGAATGTTGTAGAATCTATTATAAAGGAAATAAAGATAAGGAGTTTTAAAAATAAAAGGGCATGTCAGAGACAACGTATGAATCTTGCGGAAGCTAGGGAGGTATGCGGAGATAGGAAAGCATGGAGAAAGATTGTGAATGAAAAATAAATGAGAGGCTGGGATTGTTTTGCCTACCCCGCAAGGGGTGAAGGTTAAGTTAAGTGTAGTCTTACTATCAGCTACGCGACTAATATTGTCAGAGCCAGAACGAACAAAAATTATGCGATCCAATCACCAATTGAATGGTAGATGATTATCCTCTTTCAATAAAACTAGATAATTCATCTTGAAGGCGTTACTCTGCAGGCGTCATGTAACACTTTGTTCCATCTGGCATAAAGTTCTTGTCGAAGTCGTTTAATGTGGTGAAATCAAGTAGGGACCTGTAAAGTGCTGTGCTGGCAGAGAGGTGAGAATTCGCCAAGTGATAACATATTCAGGAATCAACGGCATTAAATCTTCAGGATTGGGATACAAAAAGGGGACTGCTCGTGAATTTAACTTGTGAGTCGCTTGAATAAAGAGCAGCATCATAAAACCTAATATTGCATTTATTTAAGTTAACATAGAATATAGTTTTTCTAATTAATGATATGCTGTTGACTGTTTCCCAGAATCCAACAAGGTGTAGACGATAAGCCTCAATAAATTTATTCTTGCATCGTCCCTTTTATGACATCCCATCACATTGTGATTTTAAAAATTTAGATATTTCAATTGTAAGCACCAAGCTAAGCGTTCGTGTGCGAGGTGATGGGCCAATGGAGACAAGACCTGCTTAGCACTCTGTAGGTAATGATTCGATTCCCGCTACTGTCTACCCTGTATGAGGTTTTTCAGGGCGTCATAGACACATAGTGACATGATCACTGCGTATACGCACATCACGTGCGGATATTTAGGCGAATTCTGAGGTTGCAACTTCCATATTAAAACTCTAACTCGGTTCCTTCTGATCCTATTTCGACCGCACCTATCCTGAATCCCATTATGCTTACATACGTAGTGTATGTACGTTGGAATCCATGACGATGACTGAAGGAGCTTGGAAAGCTCAAACCTAACACTCCCCCTAATTCTACATGAATCGCTTTAGTACCAAAGCATATAACAATAATATGGTCTAATTACCGGCGGCTTGTTGCTTTCAATCTTTCAGCTTCCTGCACTTAGATTTTAACTATTTTGCCTAGTGTAGGCGTGTTTGTGTGAGTCAGTGTGTGTATGTGGAGAACCAATTACAAGAGTATGGGCAAATACCCGTTGCGTTGTTTAATTGATACGCTGGAAATTGGCAGAATTTAAGCGAGAACCGTTCTATGCAATGGAGTAAAAGACTACATAGGGTGTTTTCCCACGTGAAGGGGTTCACTGGTTTAAGTGTGGTATTGTATGTTTAACTTACATGCAGGTGACCGCGGATTGAGGCAGTGATAAACCCTGGTGGATAAGATACGTTCAGGCTGGCGGTGTGGAGTCAAAGACACGTTCGGTCTGGACCCTTGAAAGAGACCCATCGGAAAGAAAGCGTCTGTAAAGAAAAGGACAAGGCTACATATTTCATTCCCTCCTCAAGTGGAAAGGTGGGCAGCACGAGCTTTCCAAGCTGCTTGAGCCACAATCATGGATTCCCAACATACATACATTAAGTATGTATGCATGGTGGTATTAAGGATAGGTGCGGTCAGGATAGGATTGGAAGGAACGGAGTTAGGGTCCTGAGGGGGAAGGTACTACCCCAGAATTTGCCTAAATAGCCGTACATGGTCTACATATACGCAGTGACCATACCGCTATATGTGTATGAGGAAAACTCCCTGAAAAAAACCCATACAAGGTAGACGGTAACGGGAAGCGAGCCCATTACCTCCCGAATGCTAATCAGATTGTGTCACCAAAACTATAGCAGCTCGGTAGCTCGTCTCGCGGTTTTATTTAGAACCCGCGGACGGCGCAGGCGGCTTCTGGTCGGGCTTCGAATACCGTGATTGGTGGATAGACTGGCGGGGATTCTGAGGTAACAAAATTCACAACGTTTCCGAAAATCAAGTCGGGGGATATAAATTCATTATTTGATGACTTCTGTAAATTTTAGTTAAACAGGATAATTAGCAAAGAATTAATTCATAAACAATTCGGTGAAGGCGGTTTACAAATAAGCACAATGTACGGATTGAAGGCCATAAACGCTAGCTAAATTCGGACCTACTATAGGTTGAAACAATTCTCTAACTAAATATAACAATAATTATGGCACTTCATTTCTTATAATCGTCATTAAATAGTAATTAGTCATTAAATAATGACTGGGCGTAGTAACATAGGGTGTTTTTCTTCATATGGGAAAAGGAAATGATCTAAATACCCCCCAACATGCTCTATATTGTCCTGCTGTCAGAACAATGTATATTCAGGCAACGGTTCCATTTGAGATAAATAAAATTATAAATCTTAATGATATTATTTTTTATGAAATTTCAGTTTCAGGTCATTTTTAATAATAGTATTACAAACATTGGAAAGCCATCTTGACAAGTGTTTCAAAAAACTTGATCCTAACCATCACAGACTCCATAGATCTCACGTGTACTATACGAGCATTAAAAAAAATTGCGCTGTGACGTATTATATCAACTTATAATCACAAGATTTAAAAATATTATAAAGGTGTAGTACACAAACATGTACGAGCATAAAACGTAATTTTGTAACGTAGTTTACCCATCGGGAACATAAGTAAAAATGCTTACTGTACAACGATACACTAAAAACTCTTTTGCCAATAGATCGTCGGACATAATTACACAGTTATGAACTTGATCTTGCCCTTCTTGGACGCTGCTTGCTCTATTTAAGTAACTAAAATACAAAAAACGAAAAACCTTTATTTGTAAACTCAAATGCAGCAATAGTTATATCACTATATTCAATAAATCAAAATAATCTCTGTTTTTTTAACTTCACCATTAGTCCAATTGGTCATATTTCAAACATAAACTTAATTGTTCGTAAAACCTTACGATAATAAAACTAGTGGTAATATTTAAAAAAATGTAAACTGCATTTAACTAAAGTTATTTCTAAATGGAAATTTAGGTTTAACCTAATTGAATGGTTTAACTTAATAATTCCATTCACGACCTATGTTTACATGCAGGTTACACAACTTTTAACTTTTGTTTTTATACAAAAAAAAAAAACACTAAAATAAATGTCTGTGTGTTTTCTTTTTTTAACACTATTCAAGTTTACTAAACTGATAGAAAGGTTTAACTCTGATTTTTGCAAAACAATTTCATTTGATTGTTCTACTAATAAACACAATTTGCACAAAAAGGATATGTACTTAAGCTTTTCATTTCCTACATGTAAGCGTTGTAATTATGCACATACTGCAAAATCCATTCGCTTCTTCACAATAATGTAAGATGTAAAGGTACACAGTACTCGTAAATAGCGTAAACGTAATTGTACTCCTTGAATAAACTGCGCCATTAACTACTACGAAGTTGCTAGTCGGAAGAATGAAAACGTTATCATCTCAAAAAACATGTTAAACACTTTCATATAATCCCCATTTTGTATTCAACTACATGTAGGCTCCCTCCATATTTTATCGAAAGATCGACTAAATTAAAACGTTCATCTGAACATTCAATGGTAAGAAAGAGAATATTGTTATTAGAAGCTCCAAAAAAACTGACTTAGATTTCCGAAGTATTCCCAGTTTTTAATAAAAAAGGTAGTCCTGGTATCATAGTCGTTCTGTAAAAGCATATTCTATCTGTTATTTAAGTTGGTACACACATAACACTCATTTACTAATTTTACATGAGACACTGGGGTATTTTAATACACCAAAAGACACTTAAATATGTTATTCTTGTTGCAGGTTGCTGCAGTATTTAGCGTTGCGTAAGCATGCCTCAGGGACTTATCATAAATACACGAAATTACGTCCCAATCATAGTCCGCATGAATGCTTTTTTATTAATTACCGAAAGTATACTGTCTAACCTATTGGTGTGAATATTTTTGGTAAAACCCCGAATAAAGTCACGTAACTTTTAATTCTGAAACTTCTGAATTATACACATGCCATTGTTTTTGAAGATCGTTCGCAACAACCCTTGTAGAAACTGAAGTAAACGGGTGAAAGTCCTCGACAGTGGCAGAGGGATACGTAGAGCAAACAATGATACACAAACTAAAAATGTAGCCAATCCAATATTTCAGCTAGAAAGAGGTGACTTGGGGATACCAAGCACAAATCAAGAAGGGAAGTGAAAAATCAATTCACTAAGAAATACTACTATTGGAAATTGAACAAACAGTATTCCTAAATATTGTGATGTTTATCCGTATTTTTGCTTTTTATGTGAAATATTGTATGCAACTCGTGCAAAAAATGTTCTTCACTTTTTGCAATAGTTATATAAATAACTGTTGAAGTAACTGAATGAAATAAAATTAGTATTTACGCAGATAGTTTATATCCATTAGACAGCATTGAAGTACAATCGGGTCTTATCGACTGTTTTTACGAGAACTTTTTTTAAGGCTGTTGTACGTGCCTGATTTTAATGGGAAAACTGCGTACTTAATTTTAAACAACATCCATTACTTAATTTTAGTGAAATTCGAAGAAGAGGAGAATAACATATCTACATTGAACTAAGGAATTTGGTAAAAAATATTAATTAGTGTTGGTACAAGTAAATTGATATTGCTTTACATAAAACATGTTAAGATTAATGGAAGTTCTCAGTGAAAAATCATATATTTAATACAGCTGTCACCTGATGTGGAAATTTTAAGTAACATACGTTAGATAATTTCCAAGTGTTAATGTATCGAGGATCGAAATTGTTTAAAAGTTTTTCAATGGTTGAGATATTCAGAATAGGGCACTTGAAATTAAAAGAGTAAATTTCATGTCGATTAAGTGAAACGTAATTTGAGAAATATAAGATGTGGGTATAAAACTGTATTCTTGATAAAAGTTGTGTTAAATGAATGTCTCAATTCTTTTTTAAGTTTGTAAAATTTGGATGCTTAACTATATACCGTGACGAAAATAAGTCGTGAACTTATCAGTTCTGGGTATTAGCACGTTTTTCGTCGCGTGAAACGAATATCTTGCATTTCTTCAGTTTGGACGATCGCAAATGACGCTCTATAGGATGGAGTGATTTTGAGAGGAAAGGGGAGATTTGTTTTTTTATTCAGTCTTGGTTTAGATGTAGAGGAATTAATACTCAAGTTGTGCGGCCTTCGCTGTGGACACGCGGAAGGCTAGGAGACGGGATGAACTTGGTTACGCTTTACCGGGTGTGATTAAACAGTTATCGTAGGAAGCGTTTTCCGTTACTCTTTAAGAGGATATTACGTAGATTCACGCACACCAAATTTTTTTATTAACGTTTACCGTTTGTCACAAAAGACAATTGTATGGGTTCAATGAGGAAGGGTCAAGCGTTTTCTGCTAGTGCTGGCCCCATTCTCGAACCATTTGTTGATCCCATTGTGTTTATGCGGGTTTCTGTAGCAAGTTCATGGTGATTGTTGGTCTCGTATACCTAGCTAACGCCCTAACGAACTGCTGTAAATATATCGCTGAAATAAGTTCGTGTAAATATAACCTTTGGTTAATAAGTTTATGGTTAAGTAATTAAAGGATGAAATATGAAGTGTAAAAACAAATGCCGTTATACAAGCCAGATATACCATAGTTGATCATTTTTGCCTTGGTCTAAATCACGTTCATTAATCAACTTGCGTGACTTGCGAATTGAAATCTGTCCAAGCTAGTTCACGATATTGAAGAAGCAGGTAACTTACCGTTATTGTAGCATAAAGAAAGAGGGAAGGATGTAGGTGGGCAATGGACGTGCATGTTAATCAAGTATAAGGTAAATACTTCCATACATTTAATTTCAATAGAATGTTTGTTATTTTTAATTGTATTTGTTGAACGGTTATATACGCTTTTGTTTAAAGTGTGCCTAATAATCTGTAGTTGTTAATTTTGGTTTTAAAGCGTATCCATCCGAGATTCATTTCATTCCTACTGAGTGTAATTTCTGTTCATGCGGACTTTGCTAAAATCGATTTGTGTATTTTTTTTAATTTGTTAAATTTGAATGTTTGATGTTTTCAATAGTCATTATTGGTGTTTTTTTTTAAATTAAGTTACAATAGGTTTTGGGGAAAAATTGAACTAGCTAGCGTCAATCCTACTCGTTCAATAGATCTTACGAAATTAATTCATTTTAAACTTCGGGAACATCACAATGAATGTTAGTTTCTAATTGATTATAGTATATACATAGTGTTAGTTAACTGGGTATTATTTATCTGTACAGTACACGAAGGAGTTGTGATTCCATTTCTTTCTGTTTTAGGTGTAGAATGGTATAAAGTTTTACTATTTAGAGAAGAGCAGGTTGGAACTTGAAAACTAATAAGTGACAGTAAGTTAGAACGATCAATTACATTATGCAACATCTTGTAAAGAAAGGTTAAAGTGATTTGACTTCTTCTGAATTCTAAGGAGCGCAAATTGAAACAACGGAGCAGTAATTGATGATCACAACCTCTTGGTGGTAATAGAGTCCATTTTAAAACTAAGAATTTCAAGAATTTTCTTTGCACAGCTTAAAGTTGGTCTTTTTGGCACAATATTCAACTTTAGAACGAATTAATGAGAAATAGAAGAATACAAATGATTGGATATTCGAAAATGATTTGCTGTTTCGTAAAGTAAATCCAAGTGTTGATATGTAAGATTTAACTGAAATTATTAAAATTGGCAAATGTATCTGAATGTTGCATGAAATATTTATATTAAATGACATTTTTCGAAATAGGTTCCAGGTGTGAAAGCTGAATTTCTATCTATACAGACCCGAATTTGAAGTGAGTCACCCTAAATATGGATCAAGTTTACAAAGCCGTAACTTTTCTATTTATTGATGAATTTAATGATTTTTGAATTACTTTTTTCCTAAATTATTTAGCTTCAAATATCAGTTTCAAAATACTTAAATTTTTTCATACGCTACCTGTACAGGGAGTTACTCGGTCTTATTGAGCATCCTGTACATTCGTTGTACGGTACAATAGCCGTCATCGTACCAGTTTTTAAGTTTTAGCTCCATCTTTTGCAGATCAAGAGATAAATTGAAAAACAATTATATTTACATTTGTAATTTCCGACTTGGTACACAAAATTTGAAGAATGTAAAGTTGGCTTAGGCAAGATTCTTTGACGTTTTGGATAAATTGTTTGACACTTGTCACTTACTTTACAAAATAATTATTACTTAAATTAAATTGCCTCGATTAGAAATCGTTCTTATGGGAAGGTGTGTTGGACAGATTGAGTCAGGTGTTTCGCGTAGAGAAGTCAGTAGATGTTTAGGTGTGTCAAGGTGTTCCGTAAATCGGACTTGGGAAAGATATCTGGAAAACAACACACCAAATTACACACACGGATGAGGACGACAGCGTTTCATAACTCCTGCATTGGCTAGATTTTTGAGAACTGTTCTGCAAAACCGACATTTAAATTCCACGCAGGTAAAACAGATTTTGCTTGAATCAAGCGGAGTTAATTTT
The DNA here is from genome assembly GCA_036346205.1 of Vesta saturnalis. Classification (NCBI taxonomy): domain Eukaryota; kingdom Metazoa; phylum Arthropoda; class Insecta; order Coleoptera; family Lampyridae; genus Vesta; species Vesta saturnalis. The sequence goes on from JARFJB010001603.1 coordinate 1,277,393, forward strand.
TCGAATGTCGAGACTTAATAAGGCAAATTTATCCTTCAAACGCCCCGCTCGACATCCAAAATGGAAAGCGGCACATAAAAGAAATCGTCTACAATTTACCCCTGACCACCAACACTGGAACGATGTCGACTGGTAAAACTGTCTATTTACAGATGAATCGCGTTTTTGATTACATCTAGACAGTAATCGTAAACGCGTGTGGAGACGGCAGAATGAGAGGTATGACCAGAATTGCACTGTAAAATACGTTCCTTTTGGTGGACAATAGCACAAGGCAACCAGAAAACTGGATTAGTCGTGTTTATTAACTCAACGGTGAAGTTAGATAAATCGGATACTGGAATTAATCGTTGTCATATGTACTGGCTCAGGGCCCAGTATTTGTTTATATCGACTACAATGCCACGCCTCACCGCGCTGTTATTGTAAAATTTTTTTAGAAGCATGGTATTACACGAATGGTATGGCCTGCATTGTCTCCAGACCTCAATCCTATAGAGTATAGAGCGTGTGGGACACGCTTCAAAGTTTTCAAGTCGCCCTCATGCTCACAATAATGTCAACGGCTTGACTATTGACCTACAGGAAGAGAGGGACGCTCTACCCGGCGACTTAATCGACAGGATTATAAGGAGCATACCCAGACGATGTGATGAAGTAATAAAGGTTCAAGGGAGAGCAACTCATTATTAATAATAATAATTCTTAACCATATTTTAGATAATTGATGCCATGAATATGTTTTAGATGTTTTGTGGTCCAAGTATTTGTTGTTAAAGTGCCAATACAACTTTTTTTCAATTTATCTCTTTCTGTAAAAGATAGAGCTAAAATTCAAAAACTGGTATGATGACGACATATATAGGTAGCTATTATACCATAGAGTAAATATACAGAGTGTTCAATAATGCCGAGATACTCCACTGAAAAAAGTTATAAAAACCTAATTATTCAATTATTATATTATCATATTACTGGCAAATAAGATGTATTCAGATTGTTATAATAATTCCTTACGCGTTGTCAATTTGTTCAAAGTCTAATTGTACCATCTCTTTGGGCAATTCCTGTCTTATACAACCAGTTCTCTTATTTCACATAGTTTTCGAAACTATAAAGGAAAAGAACTCACTCTGTATATCACTACAATACTTAGTTTTAAGTCATACGAGGGCCGTTTTTTTTCAACCTCCGGTGGCTCAGTACGAACGCGCAATGGCCGGCAGGTGACTTATATACGTAGTAGGTGACGGCACATCTCCCCCTGTACACGCTGTCACTGTCAAGTTCTTGCTGTCATTCGGTGCTGAGCTGTAGACGCGACAACATGCCTGCCTTTATTGACGCTCCCGCCAAGTGTGAGTTGCAAAGTGTTATCCGTTTCTTGCAAGCAGAAGGGAATAGTGCAGCATAAATCCATCGAACAATGAGCCGAGTGCATGGAGTAAACTTTATGAGTGATGGTGTTGTTAGTGAGTGGTATAGAAAGTTTAAAGATGGTCGAAGTGATGTGCATGATGAAGGGGGTCAATGACGCAAGTCTGTCGTCACGGACGACATTGTCCAAAGAGTTGACGAAGCGGTTAAAGAGAACCGTAGGAAATGTCAAGATCTACCCTATACAATATTGTCACTGAGCAGTTACACTACAAAAAAATTTGTCCTCGATGGGTACCCAAAATTTTGTCTGACGAACACAAAAAACGCCGAATGGCATAGTCTTTGTCGTTTCTTGGAAGATACAAGGGTGATGGGGAAGAATTTTTGAAATCCATTGTGACAGGTGACGAGACATGGATTAGGTATGGCACACCAGAAACCAAACAACAGTCTCAACAGTAGATGCACACAAATTCACCAATCAAACCCAAAAAATTTAAACAAACTTTCAATAACCGCAAGAATATGGCTATTATTTTCTGAGATCAAAATGGTGCATTGCTTGTGGAGTTTATGATGCCAGGGACCACAATTACTGCTACATCTTATAGTGAATCTTTGAATAGACTATGGAGAGCCATCCAAAACAAACGACGTGGGATGCTGTCTTCTGGTGTTGTGCTCATCCATGACAATACCCGTCCCCACAGTGCTAGGGTCAACCAGCAGCTGCTGGAACAATTTCACTGGTATGTTTTTGATCACCCGCCGTTTAGTCCCGACATAGCGCCGAGTGACTTTCATCTCTTCCCTGAAATGAAGAAGAGGCTTGGAGGGCAGCGGTTCCAAACTGACGTGGAACTCAAGGACGCGGCTACGGAGCATCTAATGTCGTTGGCGGCGCCTTTTTATGAATAAGGTATTGGAAACCTAATCCGTAGATACGATAAGTGCCTCAATCTTAATGGCGACTATGTAGAAAAGTAACCTAAAGTGTACTTAACTTCTGTAAATAAAATGATTTCTTAAGATTTATTAGTCTTTTTTTATAGCCTATTGGAGGTTGAAAAAAACGGCCCTCGTATTTATTATGTCATTTGAATGTGTACTATTTTGTAGTTAACTAAACATTGTTAAATGTGATTTAGGCCCTTGTAGTTTACAAAACCATAGAAAGTAGGGTAAAAAGTACAGTGATTGACACTTTAACAAGGTGTTTCATTTGCACGGGTTGTTTAAATTACTAAAACCTCAAATTGAGTTCTGAATTTTTTTTAAACACATTAGAACTTCATTGCCTTTCACTTAATGCGTTTGAATCACGTTAGTATCCGGTATATATTTTTATAATTGCTAATCAAATTCAGAATAGCAAAAAGTATAGTGATTAACACTTTTTAACAGTAATTAACCCTATTTAGTACTATTATTGACATACCTTTACCTCGCTCTACTCACATATACTAAAAAAAGAAGGAAATAGTGATATGAAGTTGGTAAATTTAAATGACAAACACATGGAACAAATGAAGTATGTACTAGTTGGTACCTACCTAGCTAGGTAATGCTTTATTAGTTTTTACAATGGATTTCTAAATTTAAAATAAAAAACTTCAAAACTAGGTATAACTAAGTAGACGGGTTTTTCATCACACGTAAATTTTGAATTAGCTGCAAATGTTCTTAAAAGACATTTCTTGTGATACTGTCTTCGGCAAGATATACACTTGATTCCGACGTTTCCTCTTCTAATATTAGTTAAACATTTGTAGCACAGACCATTAAATACGAATACGTTTTCAGCAAAAATCTCATCAGCATGTTCTGCGTCACCATCATTTTTTGCAATTACAACCGATGAAAGAATTCTAATTTTATTTTGTGTATTATCATCTTTTTCAGTAACGTTTAACATGGTGTTAGCAATTTTCTGCTCGTTTTCTTTATCGTTACCATTGGTTACAGAATTTGGAGTAATATCGGAAATGTTTTGATTATTCTGATCTTCATACTGTAGTATTTCTGGTGTAGTTGTAGAGGTTGTAGATGTACTATTACTTTTTTTATGGTAGTTTTTATTTCTTTTTTCCTTATTCTCTGCAGCTAACACCTTTTTTTTCTGCTTTTCCTCTCGTTCCTTTTTCTTTCATTTGTCTCAATTCGTTTTCTTTTTCTATCTTCGGTTGCCATTTCCTTTTCTTTTTTTTTCTGCAAGCTTTTTACTTTGAATCTCTTGCCAGGTTGCTGAAGTGATAACAAAAGGCATTCTTTCTATATTTTTGCTTCCTTTTCTTACTGGTGTTACTGGCCATTGTAAAACATCATTAATTGCCACCTGATTTATTTCTTTTACAGGAGTCCGATGCAATATTTCAATATTACTAATTGAAGCATGCATTTCGTCAATATTAAATAATGGACTACAATTTGCATTTGGTTCTGGAACGTTATCAGTTTTATCAATATTATGGTCCGTAGCACTGTGGCTTGGTTCTGGAACGTTCTCAGTTTTATCAATATTATGGTCCGTAGCACTGTGGCTTGGTTCTGGAACGTTCTCAGTTTTATCAATATTATGGTCCGTAGCACTGTGGCTATTTAGATCGTTTACATCAGAACATACGAATTCAACGGGCATACTAAGTATATCAAAGAAATCGTCAAAGTTTTCCGTATTTTCTTTTACTTCTTGTATTTCGTCTCGAACGTCTGTGTGAATATCAATCTCTGCTACTACTTCTTGCAGTTCTTCATTATGTTTAAACTCCATTTTTGTAAAATAAGACCAAATTTTTCTGAGTGTAGCGAAATATTCTCTGTTGATTGTTGGGCTATTCGATTCTAACTCTCTGACGACGTCTTTTCCAATAATTTTGTTGAAAGTCGAAAAATCCAAAACATGTTTGACAGTATCACAGTTTTGCGCATTTGATTTTGTGTCTTCTCTTTTACCCAGGCACTTTGAAAAATCTATCGCTTCTACATTCCAAAGACACAGGCCAGAACTTCGAAATCCGTTAATAATAATTTTTTTATTAAGGTGGTTCTCAATTACTATTTTCAGAACAGGTTCAAATCGTTCTTTAGTTAATGCCTCTGTAGGATTACTTCGGCGCCACTCCATTACACGTTTCTTCCAACCATTTTTTACAGGTTTAAAAACTGCAACGTCAGCTGGTTGAATTATACGAGTTGCGTTGGGGTATAGCGCTATTAGGATTATACCTAGTTGAGTACATAGTTGACTGAGTTTATAGGATAAGTGGGTAGCATGCCCATCTACAACATATATAATTGGAAACTTAGTTCCTTTTGCTTTTAAATGTGGATGTAAAACGTTTGCCACGTATTTATAAAAGCATTGTGCCGTCATCCACTCCGGTGGTATGCTTTTTGAAATTTCAGCAGTACGCCTCTTATTGAGGTATATTACCATAGGCGGGGTGCTACCTCCATCTGCTCTAAATGTAAACATAACGGTTATGTTGGTTTTAGATTGCCCACAATCCACTTCATACACGTTTCTGGTTCCTTTGGGAGCAATAACTTTACTACCTTTCGGACAAAAGTGAGAAGCACGTTTCATCGCCATTAAAAACACGCGTGGCATCATGAAGAATGTCAAAGAAACCTTCTTGTTTCAGGTACTGCTCTATAATCAGAAACCATTTTTTAATATCTGTTTCACCTACATTAGCACTGCATCTAGTCACAGCTTCAGAAGTTCTTTCCGTTAGGACAGGATTACGTTTCAGGAACGCTTTAAACCATCCGTTGCCCGGAAGATTCTCAGGGAAGGGATTTTCGCGAGGTGATTTATCTAGGAATTGTTTGAATATCTTCTCTTCTCCTGGGAAAGCCCTTCTTATGATTACATATGACCCACTGAACTAAAATTTTCTCCTCATCTGCAGTTAAAATTGGTAATGGTCCCATTTCTTTTTTATTAAACTTTTCGCTAAGGCGAAATATTAGCCTGGGACGTGGTATTCCATACATTTTAGAGGCAGCCTTTTTAGACATACCATTTCTTATCGCCTCAAGCGCTTTCTGTAATTCATCTTCTCCATATTTGCGGTGATAAACCGTACCTTTATTTTTTATTTTCGGCATAGGTAATTGCAATACCAAGTTCTATAACAAAAGTAAAGAGTACTAAATCGATCAATTGCAAGAATAATACAGATAAAACTGTTGAACGAATTAAATCAAACAAAAAGAAAATCACTTTTCTTAGGAACATAGTGATTGACACTCTTCTAATCAGTGAATGACATAGTGTCAACCCTTGTAAATACTGTATGTAACCATAAAAGTTTTATTATAATTAAAGGTATATAATGAACGGCAAGAATAACACCAATTAAGATCTTTTGTATACACGTCTAAAATACAGTTATTGACATACCCATGTTAATAATTATATTTCTTAAAAAAATGTAAATCAGTTGTTAACACCCCTCTAAAATTAAGAAGAATGAAAAATATGAAGACAATAAACATAATTCTGTCTCGTTTAACAACAATTAACTTCGTTGTAAAGATTCTAAACGCAGTACTGTACTTACCAATGCCAAATTGAATGCAAACAATAAACACCTTTCGATACACGTTGAACAACAATACGCGAATTGGTGAGAACTACTGACACTAACGCAACTTGGATATACACATAAGAATCTATGTTACCAACTTTAAAAAATAAAATTTGTATCAGTATGTACCAGAAACACTAAACTGCAATCTGTTTAAAATAAAAAGGCACCAGTACTCGTTAAAATCTTGTTATTTTACTTAATTCAGCTTATGGTGTCAATAACTGACACAATGTCAACAACTGTATCGTTTACCCTAAAAAGAATTTGTTAAACTCACAAAAAAATCATTTTTGCTCGTATTCAAAGTAATATGTGCGAAGTGCCGAATTCAATGGCGTGCTTAGAATTTTTCTAGGGCGTGTGGTTTTTGAGTAATAATATAAACCTGTATTTTTTTAAATGGGAATCATAGTTCGCTTGGCAACCATCAGCTGCAGTTCTTTCGTAGCTTTTAACAAATTGAAATATACACATTCCTGAAAAACATCTTCCAAATATTTTTTTTCGACAAGACGGTGCCCCAGCCCATAACACTTTGGCAGTCAGGAATTAGTTAGAAAACAGTGTCCTAAATCCTTGGATTGCAACATTCGGTTCGGTATTATGCCGGTTTTCATAAATTATGTTTTTCAGAAAACTCCATAAGAAGAAATCCAGTATTGACAGATCTGGTGATTGTGGCGGCCATAAGACCGAACCTAATGTTGCCGTCCAAATGTTTTCTAAGTAATTCCTCACTACCAAAGCATTATGGGCTAGGGCATCGCCTTGTTGAAAAAAAATAAGACGTTTTTCAGGAATGTCTATATTTATATTTTCGAAAAGATAAGAAAGAACTGTAGCTGATGGTTGCCAAGCCAACAATGATTATATTATTACTCAAAAACCGCAACCCCTAGAAAAATACTAATCTCGCCACAGTTTTCGCTTTTTTGAGCGCAACGTTTCGGAAGTGGACTCTGCTTCCGTCATCAGGCTTAGTCCTGATTAGGACTGTTTTCGCATTTGAGTCGAATTGATGTTATGATTTTTTCCCAAGCACTTGACAACTTTCAGATTCGAGCTTGGTACCTTTCACTTACAAATCTGACACCTTTTCCGCCGAGTCACTCAGTAATCTAGTATACATAGTGGGCCATCGAAAACGAAACAGACTAGTTTGTGGCTAGGAAAATAAGATCTGGTGAAAACGCTCAGACAGGTCAATTTTATTTTCGAGGGGGGCAACTTTTGCAATAATTTTCATTTTAAAATTATTTCACCCCTTTGCGCTATGATAACAACCCTAAGATTTTGAATAGAGAAGATAGGGCAAGTGATACCTCATTTGAAAGGTCTTGCTTTCCTGAAACTATTGCATTTTTTGATTTTCTATCAATTAGTTTAGAAGTTATTTAACCTCAAAGTTACAAAAACTTGGTTTGCTAAAGCTCAGAAAAACAAACTTTAAAAGTCGATTGTTTGTGAAAAAATATCAAAGTAAACCAGAAATCAACCGTTTTATTGCTTTTATGTAATTTACGTTAGAAAAAATGAGAATTGCTTACGTTAAATTAGATTATAAACTAATAAAATTTGTGTGTTAAACTAACGCATCGTTTCGCAATCTTACTTAATTTGAACGCCAATTGAAAAAGCTGTGTTGACCTTTTCAAACATAGTTTTCTGGATATTCACACAAAGAACAATAAATGTATCATTTTACTATTACTATTAATACTAATTGAGTACACCGCAACTCAACTCCGATTAAACCTATGGTTTTAGAAATGCAGGTCAGAAAAAAAGCGATTGTAATTGGTGTTGGCTATAAAACCTAATTAAAATTTTGTGCAAGTGTTGCGGAAAAATTCACATGTTGCCCGTTGAATATTAGCGTTGAAGTTACTGGTTCTCCTGGATGTATTTCACAACGGCCGTAATTCACAGGTGGTGTGAAATTAAATAGATGAACAACTTTTGCTCATTTTTCGTAGATGTTCATTCGGCGACATTTTCCTGCGCTCAGTCTTTCTTGTGAGAAATATCTTATCATTTGATTTCTGTACATTCTAAGTATTTTGCGCAGGCGCAATGTACAGATTGAATATTGAGAGCGGAATTCAACATTGGCATACAAATCAATTGCTCTCTTTCGTTTATCGCAATATATCACAATTTGACGATTCAAAACATTATGGACAGATTGCAGGTGTTCGGTTTGCTTGCAAACTGCATTACTTTGTTGTACACGTGTGTTTTATAAACAACCTCTTCACGTTTAAACAAAGTTATTTGAGGATTAATATTATTATTTCTGTTCTTGTAGACTAATAAACCATTTCCTGTTTCTGTTTGAGTTTTATCTTATACGTAGAAGTATTTTATTAGTTTTTGTACATCGTATCCAATTATTTTGATAAACTTCGTTAAACATAATGACATACTATCGAAGAAAGAGTTGAAATAATAAGTTTGTTCTTCAAGAACGACGAATGTGGCAACCGTACTGCTGAAATTTTTAATAACCGGCACCGGAACAGGAATATTTGCAGAAAGTACGTCCTAGAGCTAGCTGCAAAATTTCGTAGAACTGGATCCGTAGCTAATAAGAAACGAAATGTTGCTGTTGAATATCCAGTTAGGAATGAGGCCACTGAAATTGAGGTGTTAGGACAAATTGCTGCCGATCCTACAATAAGCACCAGAAAATTGACTAATGCGACCAATATTGCAAGAACAACCATTCGGCGAATATTAAAACACCACAAATTTCATCCTTACAAAATTCGACTAGTGCAGCAATTAAATGAAGATGATTATGATCGCCGTCTCGAGTTTTGCGAAGTTATAACTGCTCGAATGGCTGTTGATGCAAATTTTTTATTTAATGTTTGTTTTTCGGATGAGTGCACCTTTTTTTTGAATTCTACAGTTAATCGACATAACTGACGCTATTGGGCAGATAATAGCCCAGCAATTTACCAAGAAATTCACACTCAAACTCCTCAAAAATTGAATGTGTGGGCTGGCATTTTTGGAGAACGTGTGGTTGGTCCTATTTTTCTAGACGGAAATTTAACCGGAGAAAACTATTTAGAGCTACTTCAAAATTTGGTTCATCCCTTACTTGTTGACATTGTTGAACATGATGACCATTATGAGGAAGAAAAATTAATGTTTCAACAAGATGGCGCTCGTCCGCACTACAATCAGCAAGTAAGAGAATTTTTAGATGCGCAATTTACAAGGCAATGGATTGGACGAAGAGGAGCTATAGAGTGGCCTGCTAGATCTCCTGATTTAACTCCTTTAGATTTTTTTTTATGGGGCCATTTAAAGAACCAAATCTATAAAACATTCTAGAAGAATGTCGCTTATTAACTGCTGACATGCTGCAAAACGTCAGAACCCGTTTTGAGCAAAATTTGTATTATTGTATGGAGGTTGGCGGTCGCCATTTTGAGCACTTAATTCATTAATCAAGTTTTTTAGTAATTATTGGACACAATTGCTTTATTTTTCAGACCTGCATTTCTAAAACCATAGGTTTAATCAGAGTTGAGTTGCGGTGTACTCAATTAGTATTAATAGTAATAGTAAAATGATTTATTGTTCTTTGTGTGAATATTCAGAAAACTATGTTTGAAAAGGTCAACACAGCTTTTTCAATTGGCGTACAAATTAAGTAAGATTGCGAAACGATGCGTCAGTTTAACTCACAAATTTTATTAGTTAATAATCTAATTTAACGTAAGCAATTCTCATTTTTTCTAACGTAAATTACATAAAAGCAATAAAACTGTTGATTTCTGGTTTACTTTTAATATTTTTCACAAACAATCGACTTTTAAAGTTTGTTTTTCTGAGCTTTAGCAAAGCAAGTTTTGTAACTTTGAGGTTAAATAACTTCTAAACTAATCGATAGAAAATAAAAAAAAATTATGCAATAGTTTCAAGAAAGCAAGACCTTTCAAATGAGGTATCACTTGCCCTATCTTCCCTATTCAAAATCTTAGGGTTGTTATCATAGCGCAAAGGGGTGAAATAATTTTAAAATAAAAATTATTGCAAAGGTTGTCCCCCTCGAAAATAAAATTGACCTGTCTGAGCGTTTTCACCAGATCTTATTTTCCTAGCCACAAACTAGTCTGTTTCGTTTTCGATGGCCCACTCTGTATATTTATTTATAACTTTTTCATTTTAAGCATTGGCATCTCGGAAACTACAAGAGATAGAGATTCGGTTAAATGGGGAAAGAGTTGTAGTTTTGTGAACCTAAATTAACGACACTTTCAGTTGTTGGAAAAAGTTCATGACTTAAAAGATATTTCAAAAAAACTAAAATTTTGCATTTTATTTAGTTCCAAATAACTCTGTTATTGATTTGACGAAAAAATGGTAGTGTTTTTTTTTGCTTTATCTACTGGCGTCGTCACTTTTGTTCAATCTCTTGTTATTCCAAAGTTATGATAAAAACTTTTGTTTTTTACATAGACTGTGCCCTTATCAAATGCGCATTTTTTAAAGCTTTGTAACGATATCAGACATAATGTATTTATTTTTAAAAATAACAAAGTTACAACGATTTCATCATTGATTTACAGTTGGCGATGGAAAAAATGAACTAGCTATTATGGTTTTTGGCAGTTTTATACACTCGCCATAATAAATACAGTTTTTATTTCCATCTTAGAACCTTTTCAATCCTACCGAACACTCTGTCGGCGGGCATGTACGAATGCCCTCTCACTGGAAAGAACAGTGTAATAGACTTAATTCTGGGCGGAGCATTTCCATGTAGCCAGAACATCAGCATGCGAACTATATGGTTGTTCTTATTTTGGCCCGGACATTCATAGGAAAAGAATCTCAAATCAGTCACATGTTCAGGAAATTCGGTTTTATTGAGGAAATCATACAAGGCAGAGCCCACTTCAGTGCAGCCTCTCTCTGCTTGGTGTTCAAGCCAGATATAGAAAACTGGTGTTTCGCATGAGATATCTGTCACACAAAAAACATAAAACGAGAGTTGTTTTGAATAAAATGCGTCGCCTATTGGTGTTTTAGGTAACACTTGCACCTGTTCTAAATCGAAACAAAGAGACATGCTATTTTATGAATGCTCTTACATATTTACTTTTGAACTTATTCGTTCATAACAAAAACTTATAATAGCTCTTTCATAAGTTCATAAAATTGCTGGGCTCTCATTTTATGAATTTTCAGGGTGCGTTTTAATTTTTTTATTTCAGCTTTCTCTTTACAACGCAATATCTAACTTTGACGCCTAACGCAAAATTCACAAACATCAGAAGTGGGACTTTCAAATCCAATAATGAAATGATTGTTAAATACTCTAGAGAAGAATTTATAATTTACTCCATACTCCGCATCTACTTTTTTGTTATACAAGTTATGCAAAACCGCGATGTTATATTGAGAATTCAGATAGATTCTTCTGGACCTGTTTCTGTAATATCAGCTCTAGACTGCATCCTCTTGGCTATATTTTGAACTCTTCTCTGGCTCATTCCAAAAACACTAGAACATTTTCTGGCAAACAAGAATTTTTTTTTGTTTTTCTTCCCGATATGATATTTTATGTTTGTGGTGTTTCTGATCTTGCACTTTTGGATTCCGTTTCGGAATTTCTACTTCAAGCATATGTGTAAGGTTTATATCTTGATTAAGTTTAACAGTATCAGTACAGAAATATTCACGAGTCATTTTGATATCGTTTTAATTAATAATACTTAAGTAATTTTCCTTATTGCTTTTTTACGTTCCCGAGACGTAGTGTTTCGTTTTCATTTTCTACTACCTCTATCGTTATCGGCAACCACGTGTTCACCATCCATATTTATTAATAGTTAATTAAAAATACAATGATAATACGCAGAAACTAGCTACACAACCAACAAGTTTCAATTGTATATTACGACTAGTACAAAAGGCAGTTTGTTTGTCAGCGGTTTATGGACAAAACGCTGTTTGACAGTCTAAGCAGTTTTCAAAGCATTAAATCCATAAGACATGATACGTTCTGATTGTCCAGGACCGCATAAAAAGATGGCTATCTACAAAAAGAATATTTTTCCAACTAAAAGAGCGATTTTAAAAATTGCACAAAATGCTGTTTGAAAGTCTGCCCTTCACATATTTTTTAGAACTTGATTTTTCTGTTTCGCCCTTGCGGACATTGTTTTTATGTTCCTGTGTTCTCACTTTGAGTGGTCTACTGCTCTTTCCTATGTATGCTCTACCGCATTCGCATAGTAGGTTATATACACAATGCTTGGAATTCTGATCTTCATTGTGTGGTTTGGTTTTGGTTAGTATTCATCTGAGCGTTTTGGTCGATTTAAAGGCAGGGAGTATATTATATTTGCTGCCTATCCTTCGTATTTTGTTTAAGGTACCTTGTATATCTGGTATTATCGCTGTATATTTAGCTTCTTCTTTTCCGGTTGCCCTTTCCCTGTTTGGGTTAGGTATTAGATCGGGGTAGCCATTTTCCTGGAGTGTTTTAGCTATATTTACAAAGAAAAAGAAAATATCGCTAAAACACTCAAAGAAAATGGTTACACAGGAACATAAAATAACGTCCGCAAGGGCGAAACAGAAAAATCAAGAATCGCCTAACATGTCTGGACCTAAGACCACCGCATCCAATGTGATAAGATGTGATAACACAGGTAGTGGCAAAGGACGAGAATACAACTTGCTGGAAACTCAAAGAAGCCACCTACATCGCACTAGCAGAAAGAAATAATAACATATGAATTCGATTCAGTCGAAAACAGTCCTTCTCAGCACTAAGCCTGGTGACGGAAGCAGAGTCAACTTTTGAAACGGCGCTCTCAAAAAGTAAAAACTGTGTAAATAGGCCGATCAACTCAACCAATGTTATATTATTACCAAGCTTATATTTTCGTGTTCAATTTTCATATTTCATAAATTTATTTTGATATCTTAAGAAAATTCTTAAAGATATTAACATTTACTAAGGACGATAACTGTAATAGTTATCGGAACGTGTAAATTTATACAAAGTAAAAAATACACGTGCGCACTTAAAAGAGTTTTATCGTAGTTTCTAAAGCGTAAGTGCACTTTAAGAATATATCTTTTGCAAGTAAGAATTTAATTGTAATGAGTTAGCTTATGTTTGCAGTCGGTAGTTTTACAAAGGATAACACCTGCTTAGGACCTACATTCGTATGAATTTCTGACTGTAGTGGAATCTATCGATCTATTATTCTGATTTTGAGGTAACGTATGGTAAGTGAATGGTATTACAATGATTATAGCTATTCAGCAACTTGTAACGATCTTGGAATCCTTAAAATACATTTTTCTGTTTTTATATTAAATATTGCTATTATATACACATAAGTAGTGAAGGCTAGCGGACTTCCTGAGATCTAAAAGGGCAAATAATTAAATATATCAATTATACAAATAAAGCAGTGTACAAAGTTACTACCACTCATGACCTTATCGATTGAGTCTAGACCGACATCCTGCGTTTATGAAACAAATAGAGATTAATGAAAATAAATTTACCCTAAATTTTATGTGTAAACTTATAAGTTAAAATAAGTGAAGTGTTACAAACAAAATACACCCACGTACCACACAAAATTTAAAAAAAGACCGAACGCGTTTCGATAGCTACGCTATCATCATCAGCGGTCTAATCGAGTGAAGTGTTGCACAAATTTTAATTATTGAATGTACGATGTGAATTTAAATGTAATGAAAATCTAAAACTGAATTAAAATACTTATCTTTTTTTGTTTTTAAAGGTGTATTTGTATATTAAAGTTATACAATCTAAACATTTCGATAAGACGTACAGTTATCTTCGTCAGTAGTAATATTTTTCAAATTACACAAAATGTTTCAACATCTTTAGCAATTTTAATAGATAATATTACTATTGACGAAGATAACTGTGCTATCGAAACGTTCAGATTGTATAACTTTAATATACAATTACACCGTTAAAAAACCCATAAAGATAAGTATTTTAATTATGTGTAATAATGGTGAAAGTTTACATTTTTATATACTGTAGTGTAAAGTCGGCGTAATCATTTCTAATTCTCCACACATTTGTTGATTTTTATGGTATCGAGATATATAAATTTCAGCAGCGTTATCGTATGCACAATTATGGATTAGAAGGGCTGTGTATGGAGTTTAACGACCTAGATTATGTAATTTATAGACATTGGTATTTAGAAAAAAAATTAAAGAGCTAGATTTATTTATTCAAATGATATTTAAGATATAATAGATTTAAGATTATTGATTTATTTGAATATAGGCATTTGCACTTTAAATGAATGAACTATCTGCAATTTTGTGCTTACAGTTTAATGAAAATTTAAAATAAGTAATTTTCTTGCCCTCGTTTTGCGTTTAACAAAAACTTAACACGGTTGTATACATTTATTTAGATTAGAATGGATTAGTTTTAGATAATTATTGTAGTGTAGTGTTAGACTAAGAAAGTAAAATTATTTAGTTAAACTCTTGTCAGAAAGGGGAATGGCTTGCAATAGTAAGTAGTAAGTGAAAGTAAGACATCACGTTGAATTCCATAGGGGAATTAAAAGGTGAAGGTGACTAGAAAGGGTTGGAGATGGATTATAATAAGTGTAATCGTTATGTAATTGTAAACTGAGGATGGAGTTGGGTAATAATGTAAGGGAGACCGGGGTTAGTAGCGCACTTTTGAATTAATTTAAAATATATGAATACGTACTTAATATGTGCAAATGTATATAACTCTATCAGATGGTTTTATGTCTTATATGTATTCTGACTTGCTTAAAGTTTTTTAAGAAACGAAGATTAAAAAAAATAATATTTTTTTATTCTTTGCGATGTGCAGCAACTTACCCCGCTTTAGGGCAGATTGCCGCACGGGTGGGGTACGTCGCCGCGGTTCTTGTTTTACTATAAAATGAAGAGCACAAAACAAAATTATATTCTAAACTAAGCATTACAGACTACAGACTAATTATCGTCATCACTGCACAATTAATGCAACGAAAATCAGAGTTTGTGTCCCCAACACATTCACAAGGTGCCCACTGGTGACACGAAATACACTGAACTCAATTTTTACCAGGCATACTGTTTCTGAATGTGTCGAAACAATACAGATACGAAACGTCTTCGTTATCATTATTAGGACTCAAACGTGTATGTGTGTATGCTTATTTATTTTTCTTGGAACACGTTTATTTATATCCTCTTCATCATCCTGAAACTGTTTCTTTCTGGACAGGTGTGTCTGTCAATATTGCTGTTTGGTGACATTTTCTGCTTCTTTTTGATAACTCTTTTCGTGGAGGTGCTTTTGGAAGAGGTTTTTTGGAAAGTCATAGATAGACGTGGTTGTACCAGGATGATTTGTAATCCAGGAGTGACAGGCAGAGTTCACATATTTTTAGGGGCTCGTAAACCGACCTGTCCAGCGGCTGCAATTTATGTGAACAGTGAGGAGGAAATGACAACACTCTTACACAGTTTTGTTTTAGGAAATCTAAAGTAGCGATTGAGAGATGGGAGTCGTGGTTATCTAATAGCAGCAGATCTGGTTTTTCTGGAGAAAATTTAATATATTTGACAAAATGCTTACACCATTCTAAAAAATGGACTGCTGTCATACTAGCCCGAAGGATTCGCGCCTCCAATGCTTCCTGGCGGAGCGTTATTAGTACATGTTGCCTGAAATTTAATCTAAGGAATATAAAGTACGGTGGAACGTTACCTAAAGCCGAGGCTCTAACTGCTAGAGTCACTAAGGTTCCTCTTTCTTGAGACGTAATTCGGCCAATTTGCTTGAAACCTCTTCTGGCGACAATTCTATCTGGATTTTGCATTTTTTTTTATGATTGTGGACCTGAACAGGCTAAATTTGGCTTATCGTGCTAAAGCACTCAGGAACACTTAGGAGGATGGATAGAGGGATAATGAATTGCCAATAGATGCCTATGAACAGCGACCTTAAATTTCCTCATATCATAAGTGAGAGGAAAGCAGGAACTTGGGAGATCATTCCAGCATTTAGAAGCCGTGTAAAAAAATGTGGATTGCGCCCGTTTGGTACGACAAGTGGAGATTTGTACTGCATACTGATGATGTGAATGAGCGAACCGAGTGTTTCTCACAAAGATAGCCCGAGATGGTATCAAAGAATATAATTCAGCAGCACAATAGCCGTTGTAATAACGATAATACCAAGAAAGAACTGAAACCATCCTTCTATGCGCAAGGGACTATATGTGAGAAGTTAAGGACGGGTCATTTATAAGCATAGTCGCTCTCTTTTGAATACGATCAACGATATCGAGAGCGTATTGGGGAGCACTAACCCAGAGGTGAGAATTATATTCCAGATGAGGCCGAATTTGGGCCTTATACAGCAGAAGGAGTTGTCGAGAGTTAAAGTACTGCTTAGATCTGTACAAAAAGCCTATTTTACGAGCAGCTGTTTTGGTAGCTGACAGAAGATGGTCAACACATGAGAGATTTGAAGATACAGTCATAGCCAACAGAGTAATACAGTCTGAAAACTTAAGAACTGAGCCATTCATACTTACAACAGGAAATGATCGATCTTTTTTGGCGGACACAAGCCAACACTGAGTTTTGTTAGCATTAAATTTAACTAGATTATTGCTTCCCCATTCGAGAATACGTTAAATGTCTTTGTTGATTGAATTTGCCATTTCAGCTTTAATTTTTTGATTTGACATAGAAGGTGGATTATCACTATGAGTAGACTGAGATGAACTACAGTGAAGTGTGCTATCGTCAGCAAAGCAATGGATGGGGTTAGTTGTTGAAGAAATAAGGTCATTTATGTACAGCAGAAACAAAAACATTGTAGTAATTCCCGTTTCGTCTATGTTGTATATATCTTCTGGTTCAATTTTGAGAGGGTTTAAAACAGTGCTAAGATTTTCAAAGAACTTTTCTACATTTATTTTACTAAAACTCGTAGTCCTTGCCAAACTTGTTACCTCTGGTGTTCGAATTGACAGTTCCTTGTGCCGCTTCATAAAAGATGTAAACCAGTCTTCGCCAGCCATTTTTGATTCATTCTATTGTGGCGGGTACTTTGTTTCTAGAGCCACGGTATATTCATAGGCAAAGGCTCTCAACTGTTTTGTTGCTCAGCCATAATAAATATCTATAGCATTAAGAACGTAACTCGCCAAAACAATCTCTTGTATGTCAGTAAATACCTAAAATTAATAAAGCCGTAAGAAAAAGCACACACACTCACAGGGACTCTTCTTATCTGCCGTGGTTTGGAATAACCAACACGTGTTGTTGATATCTCCGCAGGCCCATTTAAGTCAAACAGATTTTCTTTTAACAAAAATCGTCTTAGGCTTCTTTCCGGAATGTCATTATCTTTTGCTGCACCTCTAATTGATCGAGTTTCTAGTCTAGCTGCTTTTAGCATTATGTGACGTGGTTACCCCTTTGTGTTTTTCTTGTATATGTTCTCATATTTCTAAAATTAAGGTTCGCAAGTTATTAAATTAGTCAAAAAAACAACATGGATTAAAGAACCCCGAGCATGTTGACGACTGCTGCAATTTACCCCGTAAATATTGCGGCGACCTCCCCAATGCATAGTTTGTAAATTTTATCCTAAATTTATAAAAATGCATAGTTTTGTTAATCATATAGTAAAGCAGAAAGTTCAACGTTTAAAATAAGGTACGTTTGATTTTCAAATCACGAATGTAACAAAAGATATTACAAATATACTGTGATGAAAAAAAGTTACTGACCCGTAATATAATTTAACTTGTCCACGTGCACTTGTATCTATTGCTCGGACATAACTGAAAGTATCTACAAAGTACCGTTAGGTAGTCTGAATCTCGCAGGTGTATTCTGCAGCATTGCCAAACCTAACGTTTAGAAGAAGAATATTATAGATGTAATAACTAAAAGGTAGTGTTATTATACATGAATTGATAGGATGGATTGAATGGAAATGAAAACAATTTATAGTGATTTTTATTGTATTTGTGGAATTAATGAAATTGAAATTGGGTTTACCATGTTACTAAATGATAAAATGTATTTATTGTAAGTATTGCATATATTAATAATATTGAAAGATGCGTATAATGATGTTTATGGGATGTATTGAATTTGTTGAAATGATATATTTTAAGTTTTTTAATCCCATTTTATGTCTAGTGGCGTATTTCCGTCAGAATCAATCCAGCCATTAAATTAAAAATAATCCTTAATGGTTATTACCAGGATTATTTCGTTGTAGCTTTTGTTGTGTTGACAAACATATTTAATGTAATTCTATTCCAGTCTTTGAATAAAATGTGTGAATCAAATAAAACTCGAGAATGAAAATAAATTGTAAAATAATTCTCCAGAATTCTTCTCAAACCCAACGGAAATTAAAAAGGTTAAAATTAGTATGCACACAAATTAATGTAAGAAAAAATTCTAAATTATTGGAAAATTGTAATGTTATGTCGTGGAGTAAAGCAATAATATAGCAAATTATTGTATAATTAATTCCAATAAAAGTATAAAATGCAAAATATAATAAGCCTAAGAATTGTTTTTTTGAAGAATATTACGGTTTTAATTTTGTATACGTAAGAAATTGTAAAAAGGAAAATACAGAAGTTCTATATAAGTTTCGCTAAGATCATATCTCAATATACAGAGTGAGTCAGAAAGAATGGGTCAACCCTAAGCTGGAGATATTAGATATCAAAATATTATGTTTGAGCTCATCATGCCTTATACGAACGTCGCTGGTTTAAGAGATACAGGGTATTGAAGCTTTAAACATTATTCTGAAATTTCCCAATAATTGAGAAAGTTTTGATAGCATGAATCTGAAAATTGGTAGTGTTGGGTTTTGTGGTGTCAGAATTACGCTTATTTTGACGTTGCTCCTAGAGGACGCTAGTTTCACCACATTGTTTAGGTAAATCAGAACAAATTTTTTATCTGTTGAGCTATGCTTCAAAAAAGTTTAGGTCGCCTAACTTTATCGGTTTCTGAGGTATTTGCATTTAAATGTTTCAATGTCCATTAAAATTAGCATCTCACTGCTGGAAAAATTATTATGTAGTAGCATTTTTTGATCACTCCTTAATAATTTTAGACGAATAATAAATCACACGCACGCAAAATATTTATTGACATGAAAATTTGATACAAGCCTACTTAGAAAAGAAATAGCTCTATGAGAGCCTGAAAGAAAATCAACACAATACATTGAAACCTTTAAATGCAAATAACTCAAAAACCGATAAAGTTAAGCGACCTAAACAAGAGTACCTTTTTTATGTAGAATTCAACATTCTTTTCGGTTTTTAATTTTTTTAAGCATAGCTCAACATATAAAAAAATGTTTGATTTACCTAAATAATACCATGAAACTAGAGCCCTCTAGGAGCAATTTCAAAATCAACATAATTCTGACACCACAAAACCCAACACTACCAATTTTCAGATTCGTGCTATCAAAACTATCTCAATTATTGCGAAATTTCAGAATAAAATTTAAACCTCAACACCCTGTATCTATGTATCGTTATACATTCGTATAACGCATGATCAGCTCAAACATAATATTTCGGCGTCTAATCTATCTTACTTACTTCTTACTGACTCACCCTGTATATTTGTATGGTGTTCATAATTTCAGAAATTTGATATTAAAAACAAATAAAACAATGTATATATAAATAGTTATTTTTGTATCTAGTGCGCGAAATGCTGCTTTGGTGACCGAGAATTGAATTTTTTAACTCGGCTGCGCCTCGTTAAAAAATTAGTCGAAATTTCCAAACTAGTTCGCGCACAAATAACATTTTTTCTACAACCATCAAAATATATCCCTTAAAATTGTTTTAAATAATTTGTCTCTTGAATTTTTGCTTGATTGAGGACCGCAAAAGTTAAAATACAATAATCTCATAGAGTTTACATGCAGTGCGTGAAATATGTATTTCGCACACGTCGTTATGGTAACGTAGGAAAATGAAAAAAGTGTCATTTCGCATATTGTTATTAATACGGGAACCTCGTCATTTTTTGACGTTTGTAGAAAAAATATCTTGTTTAATTGAGCTAGTAACAATAAATTGTGAACATCTATATTCATTTATAAGAGTGAGAGTAGTTGAGAGAACAATTATATTAAGTTTGGAGTATACTCCGTTCCATATTATTTTGCATTAGAGCAGGCTATGATATTTTTTCTTTGGTGGTATTCCCATTTGTCAAAATGGCAAGACGTCAATTTGACACCGTTCCGTCAAAAGTAATCTGGTTATGTTCCCTATGGTGATCAAGTTTCATAATGAATTAATGATAATTTGTTGAGAAAATGCCAAAAGTCATCGCTAGGGGTAAAAAATTGCAAATACTGAAGTACCTTAAAAATAGTGCGACGGGGAAAAGTAAGGGGACCTTATCGTAATGGTCTCGTATATATTTCAAGCATGTAAAAACTTAAATCCATTTTTCATGAGCTCAATAAGTACGTATTTGGTTTTAGGTTTCACATCGAACTATCCAAGGCATCATAATGGCAAGACATTGTGGTAAACGCGAAAAATCTAAGTTTTGGTTTTTCACCTTTCCGAAAGATCTTCAATGACTAATTCAGCAATTTCATTAGAGAAATAAACATTTCACTGACAAATTAAATACGTTAAAAGAGATTTATATCCTGTTGGGCGTCGAAGAAACACAAACGTGCCAATGGACAGAAAATTTTATGTGAAGTGAAACACGTCGTTGTGTTTTTGAGAAAATTTCTGTAGTTGCAAAGTTCAGACATAGATGTCAGATTTGTGTATCTAGACGAAAAGTGGATTTACCGAAGTGGTTCTAATATTCATCGTTAGGTGGCATCAAAAGCAATCCATCCAAAATTAAAAGTGAAGGTAAAAGGTATACCATTTTACACGCGGGGTGTAATTTAACGTTTTTGGAGAACTGCAACTGTTTACTCGATTCGGGGAACGAAAATCGGGATTATCATAAATCGGTGAATGGGAATCGGTTTCAAAATTGGGTGATTAAACAGCTGATTCCTGCCCTGTTTAAACTACCCGGTAATTGTGTGGTGGTTATAGATGGCGTACGGTAACATTCAGTGCAGATAGACTAGCCAGCCTTATTTTATAGTAAGTAAGATCAGCTGAAGGAGTGGTTGGTTACTCACATGATCGAAATTGAGGGCAAAACTACAGAAAAGCAACTATGGAATAAAATTCAACCTTTGAAGTCCAGAGAGAAAAAGATAATATTTTGACTAAGCAAGTTTTACTATTGCCTCCTTACCAATGTCTATATAACCCATTGAAATGGCATAGGGTTCTTGAAAAAATTATTACAATAAGCAAATAAGTCTGAACCTTCATCGAAAGATAGGGTTGACAAATTATGGCTTGACGCTTTATCCAAATGTTCTCCTACAACATGGAAAAATTTTTGTTCGCACAAAAAAGGATTTTTCCAAATGATTGGGAAAAATATTCTTCGGTTGAAAATATCTTATCTCTTATTATAGGATTAGCAAAACTTGATTCAGATTCAGATAATGACATGTATTCAGGTTTTTGTGGTAATATAATGCAGTTGGTTACTAAGGCATCGGTGGTCAATTCCATTTACCTACGACTTAAAGCAATGGATATCTGGTTATTTACTTTCATGTGCACGTAAAAGTCAAGCAAAATACGACGCAGCAAATTTTTTCACAAAAGCAAGTTTTCACAATAGATTACCTACGAAAAGACGTGGACATTCTGGATAGGTTAAATTAATTGGATACATATTGATGGTCTAGTTACCTGGACTTTGTGACCTAAAAACTATGCTTGCATATAAACATACATCTACTTCATGTTTAATAGCCAAGAAATGAAAGATAAAATGCAGTGGGTAAATATTATCCCAAAAACAAGTCTCTACATTGGCTTACTTATAAAATTGTGGTTTGGATATCCTGCATACTTCCCCATGTTTCTCATTGTCGAGGATAAAACACCATGTTGTCATTTATGACCAATGCAAAGAGTCTACAATTTCAGTTTACTAATAGACGTTCAAAGTTTGAAGACTAAAATTTACTTTTTACCTTTCAATCTATATAATATATCCGTAGATACAGAAGGTTATGCAATCGCCTCTTTTCCTATCGCTAAATCAATTTATTAGCTCGTTGGATGAAGTGTGTGAGTGTGTCAGCGTGTGAGTGTGTGAGTGTGTGAGTGTGTGAGTGTGTGAGTGTGTGAGTGTGTGAGTGTGTGAGTGTGTGAGTGTGTGAGTGTGTGAGTGTGTGAGTGTGTGAGTGTGTGAGTGTGTGAGTGTGTGAGTGTGTGAGTGTGTGAGTGTGTGGAGTGTGGGAGTGCGTGAGGTGCGTGAGTGCGGAGTGCGTGGAGTGGTGAGTGTGTGAGTGCGTGAGTGTGTGAGTGTGTGAGTGGTGAGGTGGTGAGTGTGTGAGTGTGTGAGGTGTGTGAGTGTGTGGAGTGTGTGAGGTGTGAGGTGTGAGTGTGTGAGTGTGTGAGTGTGTGAGGTGTGGTGTGGAGTGTGTGGTGTGTGGGTAGTGTGAGGTGTGTGAGTGTGTGAGGTGTGAGTGTGTGAGTGTGTGAGGGTGTGTGGTGTGTGGTGTGTGGTGTGTGGAGTGTGTGAGGTGTGTGAGTGTGTGAGTGTGTGTGGTGAGTGTGAGGTGTGGGAGTGTGTGAGTGTGTGGAGTGTGTGAGTGTGTGGGTAGTGTGAGTGTGTGGGGTGTGAGTGTGTGAGTGTGGGTGTGGTGTGTGAGGTGTGAGTGTGTGAGGTGTGAGTGTGGTGGTGTGTGGGGTGTGTGGAGTGTGTGGAGTGTGTGAGTGTGTGGGTGTGAGTGTGGTGTGAGTGTGTGAGTGTGGAGTGTGGTGTGTGGGTGTGAGGTGTGTGAGGTGTGTGAGTGTGTGAGTGTGGTGTGTGGTGTGGAGTGTGTGAGTGTGTGAGGTGTGGTGTGTGAGTGTGTGAGTGTGTGAGTGTGTGAGTGTGTGTGTGTGTGGTGTGAGGTGTGTGGAGTGTGTGAGTGGGTGTGAGTGTGTGTGTGTGGTGTGTGAGGTGTGAGTGTGTGAGGTGTGTGTGTGTGAGGTGGTGTGGGTGTGATGGTGTGTGGTGGTGTGGTGTGTGAGGTGTGTGAGGTGTGTGGGTGTGTGAGTGTGGGTGTGAGGTGTGTGAGTGTGTGTGGAGTGTGTGAGTGTGGAGTGTGGTGTGGTGTGTGAGTGTGTGAGTGTGTGAGTGTGTGAGGTGTGAGTGTGTGAGTGTGAGTGTGGTGTGAGTGTGTGGTGTGTGAGTGGTGTGTGTGTGAGTGTGTGAGGTGTGGGTGTGAGTGTGTGAGTGTGGAGTGTGTGGTGTGTGGTGTGGAGTGTGAGGTGTGAGTGTGGGTGTGAGTGGGGTGTGGTGTGTGGGGTGTGTGGTGTGGTGGTGGTGTGGTGTGTGAGTGTGTGAGTGTGTGGTGTGTGGTGTGTGTGTGAGGTGTGGGGTGGTGGGTGTGGTGTGTGAGTGTGTGAGGTGTGAGGTGTGGGGGTGTGAGTGTGGAGTGTGAGTGTGTGGTGTGAGGTGGTGTGTGAGTGTGGGTGAGTGTTGAGTGTGTGAGTGTGTGAGTGTGTGGGTGTGGAGGTGTGTGGGTGTGAGTGTGAGTGTGTGAGTGTGTGAGTGTGGGTGTGTGTGTGTGTGAGTGTGTGAGTGTGTGGTGGGTGTGTGAGTGTGAGTGTGGGTGTGTGGTGTGGGTGTGGAGTGTGTGAGTGTGAGGTGTGGGTGTGTGAGTGTGTGAGTGTGGGTGTGTGAGTGTGTGAGTGGTGTGGAGTGTGTGGGTGTGGAGTGTGTGAGGTGTGGTGGTGGGTGGTGAGTGTGTGGAGTGTGGTGTGGTGTGTGAGTGTGTGGGTGTGTGAGGTGTGAGGTGTGGGTGTGAGTGTGAGTGTGTGGGTGTGGGGTGTGTGAGTGTGTGAGGTGTGGGTGTGTGTGGGTGTGTGAGGTGTGAGTGTGTGAGTGTGTGGTGTGTGGGTGGGTGTGAGGTGTGGGGTGTGTGGTGTGTGAGTGTGGTGTGTGGTGTGTGAGGTGTGTGGTGTGTGTGTGTGGTGTGTGGTGTGGAGTGTGAGTGGAGTGTGTGAGTGTGTGGTGTGAGGTGTGTGAGTGTGAGTGTGAGTGTGTGAGTGTGTGAGTGTGTGAGTGTGTGAGTGTGTGAGTGTGGTGTGGAGTGTGGTGTGTGAGTGTGTGGAGTGTGTGAGTGTGGTGTGTAGGTGGTGAGTGTGTGAGTGTGTGAGTGTGGTGAGTGTGTGGTGGAGTGTGAGTGTGTGGAGTGTGTGGAGTGTGGTGTGAGTGGTGTGAGTGTGTGAGGTGGTGTGTGAGTGTGTGAGTGTGTGAGGTGTGTGAGTGTGTGTGTGTGAGTGTGTGAGTGTGTGAGGTGTGAGTGTGGTGTGTGGTGTGTGGAGTGTGTGAGGTGTGAGGTGTGAGGTGTGTGAGTGTGTGAGTGGGTGTGGAGTGTGGTGTGGAGTGTGTGAGTGTGTGAGGTGTGTGAGGTGTGTGTGTGTGAGTGTGTGAGGTGGTGTGAGTGTGAGTGGTGTGAGTGTGTGGGTGTGTGGGTGGTGTGGTGTGTGAGTGTGTGAGTGTGGAGTGGGTGAGTGTGAGTGTGTGAGGTGTGTGAGTGTGGAGTGTGAGTGTGTGAGTGTGGTGTGAGTGTGTGAGTGTGTGTGAGTGTGTGAGTGTGGTGGAGTGTGTGAGTGTGTGAGTGTGTGAGTGTGTGGTGTGTGAGTGTGGTGTGGGTGTGTGAGTGTGGTGTGAGTGTGTGAGTGTGTGAGGTGTGGGGTGTGTGAGTGTGTGGGTGTGTGGTGTGTGGTGTGTGGTGTGGGTGTGAGGTGTGGTGTGTGGGTGGGGTGTGTGGTGTGGGTGGTGGTGTGTGGGGGTGAGGGTGTGGAGTGTGAGTGTGTGGGTGTGGTGGTGTGTGGTGTGTGAGTGTGTGAGTGTGTGAGTGTGTGAGTGTGGGGAGGTGTGAGTGTGTGAGTGTGTGGTGTGTGAGTGTGTGGTGTGGGGTGGTGTGTGGTGTGTGGGTGTGAGTGTGTGGGTGTGTGAGGTGTGTGGGTGGGTGGGTGTGTGGTGTGTGAGGTGTGGTGTGTGAGGTGTGTGGTGTGGGTGTGTGGGTGGTGTGGTGTGGGTGGTGTGGTGTGGGTGGTGTGTGTGTGGTGTGTGTGGGTGTGGTGTGTGGGGTGTGTGTGTGGTGTGTGGGTGAGGTGTGGTGTGTGGTGTGTGGGTGTGTGGGGGAGGTGTGGGGTGTGAGTGTGTGGGTGGGGTGGTGTGGGGGTGGGTGTGTGGGGGTGGTGTGTGGTGTGTGGTGTGGGTGGGTGTGGGTGTGGGGTGTGTGGGGTGTGTGAGGTGGTGGTGTGTGAGTGTGTGGTGTGTGTGGTGTGGTGGGTGTGGTGTGTGAGTGTGTGGTGTGAGTGTGTGGGTGGTGTGGGTGGTGTGTGAGTGTGGTGGTGTGGGTGTGTGGTGTGTGGTGTGTGGTGTGTGGTGTGTGGTGTGTGTGTGAGTGTGTGTGGAGTGTGTGGTGTGTGAGTGTGTGGTGTGGGTGGGTGTGTGGTGTGTGGTGTGTGGGTGTGTGTGTGAGTGTGTGGTGTGTGGTGTGTGGAGTGTGTGGGTGTGTGGGTGTGTGTGGTGTGTGGTGGTGTGGGGTGTGGTGTGGTGGGTGTGTGGTGTGTGTGTGGGTGTGGTGTGTGGGGTGTGGGTGAGGTGTGTGGGTGTGTGTGTGGGTGTGTGGTGTGTGAGGTGTGAGTGTGGGTGTGTGGTGTGGTGTGTGATGTGTGAGGTGTGTGGTGTGTGGGTGTGTGAGTGTGGGGTGTGTGGGTGTGGGTGTGTGAGTGTGTGGGTGTGGTGTGGTGGTGTGTGGTGTGTGAGTGTGTGGTGTGTGGTGGTGTGAGTGTGTGGGGAGTGTGTGGTGTGTGGTGTGTGGTGTGTGGTGTGGTGAGTTGTGTGGAGTGTGTGAGTGTGGGTGTGTGGGTGAGGTGTGGTGTGTGTGTGTGTGTGTGAGTGTGTGGTGTGGTTGAGTGTGAGTGTGAGTGTGAGTGTGTAGTGTGAGTGTGGTGAGTGTGGGTGTGTGTGGAGTGTGTGAGTGTGTGAGTGTGGGTGGTGTGAGTGTGGTGTGTGTGTGTGTGTGAGGTGTGTGAGGTGTGAGTGTGTGGTGTGATGTGTGGTGTGTGAGTGTGAGGTGTGAGGTGTGAGTGTGTGAGTGTGTGGGTGTGGGTGTGATGTGTGTGGATGGTGTGTGTGTGAGTGTGAGTGGTGGTGTGTGAGTGTGTGGTGTGTGTGTGTGAGTTGTGGGTGTGGTGTGGTGTGTGTGGTGTGAGTGTGTGATGTGTGTGTGGTGTGTGATGTGTGGTGTGTGAGATGTGTGAGGTGTGATGTGAAGTGAGTGTGTGAGTGTGTGAGTGTGTGAGGTGTAGTGTGTGAGTGTGTGGGTGTGAGGTGTGAGGTGTGAGTGTGTGGTTGTGAGATGTGTGAGTGTGAGTGTGAGTGTGTGAGGTGTGAGTGTGTAGTGTTGTGTGTGGTGTGAGTGTGGTGTGTGATGGGAGTGTGAGTGTGGAGTGTGTGAGGTGTGGAGTGTGAGTGTGTGAGTGTGTGAGTGTGTGAGTGTGTGAGTGTGAGTGTGTGAGTGTGTGGTGTGTGGGTGTGAGTGTGTGAGTGTGTGAGTTGTGTGAGTGTGTGAGTGTGGTGAGGGTGAGTGTGAGTGTGAGTGTGGAGTGTGAGTGTGTAGTGTGGGTGTGAGGGTGTGTGTGTGTGTGAGTGTGTGAGTGTGTGAGTGTGTGAGTGTGTGAGTGTGTGAGGTGTGTGAGTGTGTGGAGTGTGTGGGTGTGAGTGTGTGTGTGAGTGTGTGAGGTGTGTGAGTGTGTGAGTGTGTGAGTGTGTGAGTGTGAGGTGTGAGTGTGGGTGTGTGAGTGTGTGGTGTGTGAGTGTGTGGGTGTGTGTGAGTGTGTGAGTGTGTGAGTGTGTGGAGTGTGGTGGAGTGTGTGAGTGTGTGAGTGTGAGTGTGTGAGTGTGTGAGTGTGTGAGTGTGTGAGTGTGTGAGTGTGTGAGTGTGTGAGTGTGTGAGTATGTGAGTGTGTGAGTATGAAAGTTTGTTAATGTAAAGCGAAATAAATGTAAAAATTAAATAAATATGATTGAAAACGCTTCAGCAGTATTATCGATATTTTTTTAGAAATGGGGGACTTTGTAATTTTTTAATTTAAAAGTCTATTAACCTCTATCTGACGTGAAGTTTTAAACGTCTGTTTGATATAGATTATAATTTTTGGTTTTACTGTGTAGCCTATTTTCGTAATGAATTTATTATAAAAGAGGCTGCAAATTATCTCAAAAAATTTGTTATTAAAATTATTTAATTACTCTTAGTTTCCATTTTGTAGTTTGGAAGGTCGTGTGTTGTTCCACACTAGATATTTGACGAGGTCACCTACCACTCGTGCTTATATTGGTATCAGCTGCCCTTAACATTTACATTACATTCACTTGGTGTGCGAATTAAGAATTTGTCGCTTAACTAGCGAGAAAATAGCATATTTAGTATAAATAACGGCAAGGGTTGTTTACTGGTCGATATCGTACGGTGTCTTTTTTGGTTGAGTAAAGAAAGCGAAATTATAGAGTAATAATGGTTTTCATAGACAGAAATGTATAGACGAAACATAATTATTTTTCCTAACTGATCTGTAGAACGGTAAGATTACTTAAGCGTCATGCTTGCTTACCAATTACAAAGGGTAAAGTCAAGCCACCGTTCTAAACGTACACATGGTAAATTGATAAATACGACTGATGGGACATTTAAAATGCTTTACAACAACACTTTCTAATTCAAAATTTTCGAACTGATACTCTTCTAAAGATTTAATAAAAGGATTGAAAATAAAGCGTATAAATGTAGAAAAAAAAGTTGCGCATCCAAATTGTGTCTCTCCAAGGATTATTTAGCAAAACTCCCTTTCCTTACACAAAGCACAAAAATCTGTGTAGTTGAGTTATAATTACATTTGTAATTATTCTGTTTCCCCTTTACGGACAAAGAAAAATTAAGGTTAATAGCTTAGAGATACATTAGCTATAAATCCTTGATTTCTAAGCCTATGACACGTCGAATGAATTTGTAATAAATCTCGATCTGAGAGTTATTGCAAAATTTATCGTTTTGTTGCGTCTAATTTTTTATTCTGTTATGAAACGTTGAAGAAATGATATTCATTTATTGAAAACAGTAAGAAAAGCATACATTTGTAGGTTAATATTTACAATGTTCAACGATTTTAAATGCTTTAGGTACAAGCATTTGCTTTTCCGTTTTAAAATGAAAACAAGTGAAGCAAATGATGGTGCGTTCCATTTCCACTCAATTCGAAAATTATCCCTTAAAAAGTTATAAACAAGGAAAACGTTTAGTTTATTTTAAAATTATTTGCAACATTGCTTGATGTAGGTACTATTATTTTTCTGGAAATTGACAGTGATAAATAATTAAGTCGGAAGTTCAATTTAATAAAATAGTCTTGAGCTTTATAGCAGTTAATGTGTTTAAAATTGGTTGGACATAACCACTTACCAACCTATCCTTAACCATAGAGCATATCATTATCCGAGTGAGCAAGGCTAACGTGATATAATTTAATCATTTCAAACACTTCAGGGTTAGATATGAGCTTTTAATAAATGGTGAATTAAAAAGAGTCAAACGTGTAAATCACGAAATTGCGCTTGCTTATGTAATAGTATATTACATACCGAGGCGGAAAGTGTTCCATTTCTGTCGAGAGAAGTATTATTACTCGAGTTTTCGAAACAGGGAATGGTACTTTTGCCGAGGTTTGTATACGATTTTATTCACAATTAAAGAACAAGCAACATTAACAGTTCAAATCACAAAATTTTGGAACACATCCATCACGGCTTCTCATTTAATATTGTAGATCGCAACAATGCGACTTTTAATTTATACTTTAATAAGAATCCATAAATGTTAGGCTTACTATTTTTCTACTGGTTTTATCGTTACTTGTTATCAATAATTCACTTATTAAATATGCTTATTAAGGAAAACGTGTTGTTTGTTTCCACCTATGGCCTGCGTTCACTCACCATCTACGCACGTGAGAAAAAATGCTTGACAACTCTTGACCCTTTATTTAAATTGGCAAAATTGGACATTGATAGTTTAAACCCACAGTAGTTCCCCCACAGGTTGGAAAGTGGTCCATTACTGACCAGTTCATCTCATTTCTGTCTCCTTTTTTTTGTTTTTACTGACCGCTTAAAGTAAGCCCGTAGAATCATTCACTATTCAACCTTTAAATGGTTAAAAAAACGGTATGTTACAAACTAATTGTGAACAATAATAATAAGTGCGAATTTTTCTGTTTTATAAGACATAGGTTACGTTCTTACAAGCAAGCTACTCAAATAGGAAACGTTTTTATGTGTGATTACCGCAATGGATTAAAAAATCAGATTTCCTATTCAATCTTGCATCGAAGTTGCATTTCTCTAAAGAGTACATTGAGTAATAGAAGCTTATATGTTACTGCAGTAACATATAAGCTTTATTAGCTTTATATAGATAATAAGTTGCCATTAAAAGAATTTAGTTGCAGAATTTCAATACAGTTAACTTTAAATGTCAGAAGTGCATATTTGATTTAAATAATATTGTAATTGTAATAAATTAAAGAGTGAAAAACTAGACTGGCATGAGAAGTACCTATGGATTACCTATGAATTTATAATATTAAAGAATTTCGTCGACTAATTTTAATTATGTTGCCTTTGTGTTACTGTTTTGTTTTTTGGTTACCTTATTTGTATGTAAGTAAAATTTTTTGTAGACGGCTGTCTTCAATATATTCCGTTACGTGTTTCGATGAAACGTATTTTTTTTTGTTTCCAACAGTTTAAACAAAGCAAACTATACAATAATACAATGAGATCGTAAGTAAACATGACATTTAGTGACGCAATACAAGATGCTAAATTGTCATTTTGTTGTCATTCTCGAGCGGCGCTACAAAAATTTAACGCAGCTCACCAGCGGCTGTAAGGTCAACTTTTTTAATTTACATCAGTGTTTTATTTTGCGGAATCCATAGCTACACACGTCTGACGTTTTGTAAAGCAACTTATACAAATCCAGGTTAATGGTAGACCCTCGTTTCGTGAACGATTTGTCTTAAAAATAACTGGGCCTAGGTTAGGTTTGAAGAAAAAATAGCATATTTTATGTGGAGCTTAAGTGACTTTTTTTGTCTCATCTCTAATTGCCAGCCGCC
Source organism: Vesta saturnalis (assembly GCA_036346205.1). NCBI lineage: Eukaryota > Metazoa > Arthropoda > Insecta > Coleoptera > Lampyridae > Vesta > Vesta saturnalis. The sequence goes on from JARFJB010001603.1 coordinate 1,307,742, forward strand.
GGGCGGGCGGACGGACGGACGGATGGACGGACGAGCGGTCGGGCGGACGGACGAACGGGCGGGCGGACGGACGGACTGACGGACGGACGGACGGACGGACGGACCGACCGACCGACGGACGGACGGACGGACAGACAGACTGACGGACAGACAGACATACAGACAGACAGACGGACAGACATACAGACAGACATACAGACAGACAGACAGACAGACGGACAGACATACAGACAGACATACAGACAGACATACAGACAGACATACAGACAGACATACAGACAGACATACAGACAGACATACAGACAGACATACAGACAGACATACAGACAGACATACAGACATACATACAGACAGACATACAGACATACAGACATACAGACAGACAGACAGACGGACCGACGGACGGACGGACAGACAGACAGACAGACAGACAGACACAGACAGACAGACATACATACAGGCATACAGACAGACATACAGACAGACATACAGACAGACAGACAGACATACAGACAGACAGACATACAGACGGACGGACGGACCGACGGACGGACGGACCGACGCACGGACGGACGGACGGACCGACGGACAGGCGGACGGACGGACGGACGGACGACGGACGGACGGACGGACGGACGGACGGACGGACGGACGGACGGACGGACGGACGGGCGGGCGGCGTACGGGCGGGCGGGCGGGCGGACGGACGGACGGACGGACGGACGGACGGACGGACGGACGGACGGACGGACAGACAGACAGACAGACAGACAGACGGACAGACGGACAGATACATACACACACACGCCGAAATACGCTCCCACACCCACACACATCCACATCCACACCCACATCTACACCCGCACCCACAACACGGTCACTAACCACTACAATCTTAACTATTCCACACGTAGCCATTATGGATGATCCACATTAGGTCTTTTCTCGCGTTACTTAGATTTCACAAGGAATGAGGGTACTTTCTACATCAAAATATATTGGACCCGGTAGTGAAATACCGTTTCTTGTCATCAAAAATGTATTAATTGTATACATGGCCTCCTTTACTTCAATGCGATTTGCTCAAAGTTTTTCCAATAAAGGAATGATTCTACTTACAGTTGCTATGGCCTTTACATTTGACCCAAACGTCTTCTATCTATAAAATAATTTCGATAATGCTAAATTTAGAGAGTATGGTACATGTTCCAATAACAGACACACGGAGACACGGACACACGGACACACGGGCACACGGACACACAGACAACGGCGATTACAAAACACATTTATTTTTTAAATCTATCCGTAAATAAAGGAAATGTGAATTTTCCAAAAAAAAAAATTATAAAGCAATCTCGTTAATAAGCCTAAGCTAAAACGAGAGAAAGTTACGAGACAAGAGCTTTGTTACTATTATAGGAAGCAGCGAAATGGTTTTTATTTAACGAAGTAATCCTTCGATTTTAAATTTTTTAGAAATATATGTTCATGGGTTGCTCTTACCCGGACGATCGGGGCAAGTGCACTTTCGCTACTAGTTTGCATATATAAATGTTATTTATCCATTTGGGGCAAGAGAAACTTTTGAAAAATGTCTGCTAAATGCTTAGGTACTGACGGAAATAAATTAGAATAATTTTGTAAGAGATATGCAAGATTTTTATTAACAAGAATAAGTCAGACTCCCATTCTAGATAACAGTATAAGGAACATAAAAAATTATTGATATTGTGCAAATACTTAGTAAGTACTTAACCTAAAACATATTATATGTATCCAAAGTTACTTCAAATTTAAGTAGTCCTCTGCGTCCAACAACACTTGGTGGTAAAATCAGTTCATAGTCATGTTTTGATATCAAACATTCATGTTCTTGCTCCGGCCATGCAAAAGTATTCTTAGTGCCGTATGCAGACGGTAGTATTCTGAGGAACTTAACAGTCGCTCCATCATCTTGACATAAGGTCACCTTACCTATATAATATTTGGAAGTCTGTTTAGTAGAGAATTTAACTAATACCCAGTCATCAATGGCAGCATCAATCCCCTTTTTATTTACAGTATTCATAAATTCTTCTAAATTTTGTTCTTCTTCAATATCGGCCATAAAATCATCGTCACTGTCTTGATAAATGATGTCGGTATGTGTTGTCGGAATATCACGTGAAGTGTTCGGTTGTGCTCAAATTGATTCCTCCTCATTATGTTTTGAACAGGTGGTATTTTGGCGTCCATCTGTTGAGTTCGTGACACGTTCTGAAGCTTGGGTAGTTGTCAATATTTCTGCTCCTTTTGACACACGCTTCCTCTTGGTTTGAACAACAGAACTATGTTGCTTCAATGTTTCTAATAAAAGATTTTCAAATCTAACCGTAGTTGGTGTAGTTGAATCTTCGTTAGTTGAGTTTGGCTGATTTTGACTTAAAAATCTTCTATAGGCTGCCGGGTCATAAACATCTTCTTTAATCACTTTTGGATTATAGGGCACTATCTCGCCTTTTCTAAATCCGTTTATGACTATTTCAGACTTGATATCTAGCCAGATTTGACCAAACATACTGCTGAATTGCCTTTTAGGTAATTTTTGACCAATATGTTTTCTTCGCCACTTGACGAGCATTTTGTCCCACGAACTCTTCAAAGACTTCAAAACTGTTAGGTCAAACGGTTGTAAGATATGGCTAGAGTGTGGCGGCAATTTTTAAATTATTATGTTTTCCTTAACCGCAGCTTTAATAAGCCTCAGGTCTACATGAGAGATATGCCCATCAAAAATTAAAAGCACAGGTCTCTCTGGACCAATATTTGGTACAAAAGTTGTTGTGAAATAATTTAAGAAGACATCTGTTTCCATCCAACCATTTGATGTTGCTTCGTATACTGTATTCGGAAAACCTGTACCCTCAGGTGCCATCCACTCGTTCCAAAAATTCTTGCCCTTGAACACAATGAGTGGTGGCAGTTTATCTCCTGTGGCGTTGGCTGCTAGGAGTACGAAAATTTTCTCTGCCGGGCCCAGATGTAGTTCTTGAGGATGCTACTCCTTCGAGGCCAACAACTTTTGTTTTTGAAGGGTCTAAACAAAAATTCATCCAAATTAAATATTCTGTTCGGGTGTTCGTGTAAATTTTGTTGATCAAGCACTTTTTTGAGCATCTTAAAATAATTATTCATCAAGAAGGGATCCATACATTTTTTACGAGCATACTCCACACTTTGAGGTTTTTTTATAGAGAGATGGTGTCGTTTCATAAATGCTAAGAACCAGTCCTCTCCAGGAATATTATCCTTAAACGGCACCTTCATATTGTTTTGTGTCACAAAACTGGCTGTGATTTGTAACAGCTCTTTCCTACTAAGCCCCCATCCCCATTTCTCCATTACCTTCAAGCAGTCGGCAAGTTCCTTTTCTTTATCCAGGGGTATCACTGTAGGCCTTCCCATTGTCTGGCTTTTTATTCCTCTTCTACCACTTACTCTAGCCATTAAGGTGCTTAGTGGAATGTTGTACGTTTTACTAGCTACGTATGTGGTTATTATACCCCATCTTATATCGGACAATGCTCTTTCTAGCTGATCTTTTGCGTATTTTGTAGCACGATCGGATTTACTAATGTAATTCCGTACCATTTTCAATCTGAAATAAAAAAGGGGCAAGTGAACACATTGATGGGGTAAGAGCGACCTAATAGGTTGCACTTTCCCAGGAGTGTTTTACAAGGGACAAGTGTAACCTATGGCCAAATTTAACAATATAGTTATGACTATTCAAAAAATATCAGGTTAAACTATTTGTTAAGAGCATATACTTATTGTCAAAGTACTCAAAATACACGTACCTTTATATATGGCTTCGATTTTTGTAGATAAAAGAAGTTAACACAAATTCACAAATGTATCACAACGTGCACATCTTCATTCAGACCCAAATACCGGAGAACTGCTTGAAAGTTAGTAATTGCAATACCTACCAGGGTCTGGCTAAGAAGGTTTCCGACGCATATCACTAGATGGCGCTGTCATATAACATACAATCTGGCAATATTTAGTTGGAGTTGCACTTACCCCGAAGCTACTTTTGCTCCACCTAACCTTAACATAAAGAATATGCTTACCTCACAGAATTTTAGAGCTTCAATCTGTTGTTAGATGCATCACAATTAAGAAAGTATGACAAATAAAAAGTTAACACAATTTATATGAATGTCTGCAGAATTAGAGTTAATAGTGTTAGAAACTTTCACAACATAGAATAAAATTAAAACGAAAGGGATTACTCAAACATGGCTAACAAAATGAAATGTGTACAATGCAAGCTGGCGGATTTGTGGTTTGTATTCTAGAGGAAGTACAAACTCCGTTGCGACGAAGCAGAAAACTGGAAAATTATAGATTACAGTAATCAAAACAAAAACTTCAATGTCAGAACAAAAATAAATTACTGTTATGAAAAGAATACCAATTACACCCCCAATCTATATTATTTTCCGGTTTAGTTTGCACAACATCATTTTACATTTTAATTCTGTATATTTCAGTTTGTTTTATGTTATTCTGGTGTTTGTTCCGTTCTTTTGGAAAAGCTTAAGTTTTCAGCATTGTTGTTGAATACTTAGCGATTTTTCTTGATATAACTTTAAGCATTCAGCTTGCATGACATCGTGGTCTATATAAATCTCAATTTACCCTAGGCGTCAGAGAACTGTGAGGTATCCTGTCAACTGCGTGATATAGCTACTTCAGCGAGATACAAAAGATTGTGGGTCTGTCTTTTTTAATTACTCATTTTTAATGATTAACCACAACAACAAACGGAATATATTCTTACTCAACATTACACTGTTTTACATTCGTTCGCCAAAAAAAAAAAAAATGAAGCTCTCGCACTTGGACGGGTGGATAAACCTTATTTTCCACAACTGATCACTGATACGTATTTTTCACGTATTTGATTGCGAGTAGATTTACACCTACTTTCCAATATTGAACATAAAATGGTCGATTCTTAGCTGCACAAACTTTGTTTCTTTTCTTCTACTTTATGCGTTAACATGTATTAAATAAAACTTTCGGGAGACTTTTACTAATTATCAATGGTATTCGATCGGACGGAATTTACGCTAGCATAAGCTGTATTTTTCTGTAAGAAATACGCTAAAAGCAAAACCAAACTGACAATTACATAAACTACTCATGCTATACATGCACGACTTGAATTTTTATCATAATCCTTGCCAAAGATGTACACCTCTATTAGCATTAATTGCAAAACGTGATTTTCAGCAAATCAATAAAAAGGCGGTGCAATTATTCATTCTCTCTTTTGTTATTCAATGTCGGCAAAAAATTGTTTACATATAGGATCAAAATAGACGAGCTTATCTTTGATTTATGCCCGAAATTGCTTTATGGGTTAATACAAATCAAACTAAAACACGTTCATATTAAACTGGAAATACACCAATTTTGATTTTACAGGACACTCATTATAACCAAAAGATGAATAAATCTAAAACACAGTCCAGTAAGACCATTTTTTAATTTTAAATTATACTCGCAATTAATTACATTTATAATTAAATCTTGATATACAGGGTGACACATAAGTATATGGACACAGCTTAACTACAACTTCCTTAGGTCAGATGGGATCGATTAAACCAAACATACCTTAGTACAAATGTGCTTCCTGAAGTTACACTTCACTTTACGTTTGTTTCGTATGTTTCTGTCATATTCTTCTTATGATCAACACTCTCGTTTCTGCGGGTAAAGTTTATGATGGGGAAACTAATTTTACATAAAAAGGGGTACTTGTTTCATATCCACAAAATGTACCGGTTTCAAGAAAAACACACCTAAATATTTTAATTGACTAATTTAAAGCTTTTTGCGAAAGTTACCACTTGTCACACAAATATTAATTCACTTTCTAATAAAAATTAAATTGGATTAGATTTTATTGGCGATTTACAAAAGATTCTCAAAATGGATGTCATTGGCTTCAATGCACTTTTGACAACGCTTAGCTTGTCTAACACGGAAAAATGACTGAGTATTAAATTTTCTAATCTCATTTCCAGTTGCCGGAATTTTTCTTGACAATTCCATTTTATTTCCGTTTGATTGTTTATAAACAATGGATTTCATATGACCCCATAACGAAAAATCTAACGGATTGAGTGACTTGGTGATGGCCAGGGACGATCACACCCATGTCCAACCCATCGTTGTCGAAACTGGTTATTTAAATAATTTTGCACATTTCGAGCATACTGAGCAGGAGCACTATTGTGCATAAACCACATATTGTTTCTAATGTTAAGCAGAACATCTTCTAGTAAGGTGAACAAAGTATTTTCCAAAAAGTTGAGATATGATTCTGCATTCAACCGAGTAGGAAGTTCACATGGTCCTATTAAAGAATCCCCAACAATTCCACACCATACGTTAATTGAAAATTCGTGTTGAGAATGTTTCGTTCTAGCTATACTCCATGTATGAGAATTGCGAGTATTAATTATGCCTCGACGGGTAAAGGTCATCAGTAAAAAGCACACGATTAAAAAATGTCGGGTCATTATTTTGTTTATTAGGCAACCACTGACAAAAATTAAATCTTAGTGGGAAATCAGTCGGCAACAACTGCTGTGCATTTAAATGATGATACGGATACAGAAGCTGGGCATGAAGAACTCTATGTATGGACGCCCGGTGTACAATTGTAATTGCAGGTAACTGCCGAATACTGATTTCAGGATTTTCTTCAACTAGACCTAAAATATCTTCTTCCTCCCCAACGGGTAGAGAATTTGGACGACCAGCTTGTTATCTCGCTTAAAGCTCCCATGCTCTTTTAATCATTGAAATGAATGACGTTTGAAATAATTTTCTGTTGGGTTGGCGAAGATTTGGGTACAATTCATTATACCTTCTTGCTGCAGCTCCTCCATTAAATTACTCTATACAATAAGTCGCAACCAGATCTGCCATCTCAGAGTTGGAAAATACATTGTGATGGGGCACTTTACAATAAAACAAGAAAAGGTATTCAGAGAGGGAACAAAACAAAATGAACGCAAACTTTAAGAACAATAATAAATTCGATGATAACTGAGTAGAACAACAATAAAGTGGTTTAATATAAAATAACTGACAGATTGCAACTTGCAAATAATGTAAAACATGCATTAATATTAGTGTGGCAAGTGGTAACTTGATACAATCGTATTTCGTGAAAACCTCTAAACTAGTGAATTAAAACGTTTAAGTGCGTTTTTCTTAAAAAACGGTACATTTTGTGGATATGAAACAAGTACACATTTTTTTGTGCAAAATTAGTTTCTCCATCGTAAACTTTACCCGCAGAAACGAAAGTGATATTGCGTACGCTTCGGATAATGAAGAGACGAAGTGACAGATTTCTTTATAGAGCCCCCAGAGAGTGAGGTTTTAACGGACGGAGACTCCGCAGATGAAGATGAAGGTGGGTTTGCGGACAACCTTAGTCAACGTCAACTCCAAGGAGGTATCGAAATTCGTTTTGTTAGCAATAAAAGACTTGGGGCCATGACAATGAACCCCGATCTCCTGAATTGACAAATGAAATAAATGGTTCCTCCCAAATATTGGCAATGAGAACAACCTATCCAGAAACAGAAGAACCTTCATTTGAATTCTAAGAAAATGCTGATTTGTAGTTTTCATATCCCCATTTCCAGATGCCAATTATTCATACTACAGTGAAATGGATCCAGTGGAATTATTTTAATGTTTTTTTTCGAATGAATTGCTACTAAATATTATAAAGGAAACCACCAAATATGCTCTATTTATAAATTGTCCGAATCATTCATTTTCTTTAGATGAAATGCGAGTATTTTTGGGAATATTATTGTTGTCGGGGTACAATGAACTACCCTTTAAACGCAGTTATTGGGCATCCTTTTCGGATATGAGAAATAATATGGTGGTTGAAGCAATGAGACGTGAACGGTTTCTTCAGATATGCCGACTTATTCATTTTGCCGTCAACAACGTCATAGATAAAGCAGACAAAATGTATAAATTAAGATCTTTGACGGATTATTCAAAAGAAAAGTTTTTGAACCTGAAAGAAATTTGTGCTATGATGAGTCAATGATAAGATATTACTGCAAACACGGCTGTAAACGATTTATACGAGGAAAGCCTATTCGTTTCGGGTACAAAGTCTGGAGACTTAATACACCGGCAGGATACATGATTCATTTTGAAGTATACCAGGAAAAAATCCTAGAGCAAATATACAGTATGAACAAATATTCGGAAAATGTGCAGCCCCTCTAGTACAAATGATCAACGATTTGGATGAAAATAAAAGGAACCTAAGGTATAATTACTTTTTCGACAATCTTTTTACGGGGACTAATCTTCTCAAATCGTTAAAAATAAACGGATATGGGGCAACGGGAACAATCCGTGAAAACCGGATTCCAAAGCAGTGTCCATTACAGTCCAAAGCACAAATTTTAAAACAAAAAAGAGACACTTATTCGTCTAGTCTGGAAGCAAAAAGTGGTATTCAGTTTAAAAGATGGAAGGACAATAACGCAGTTACTATTGCCAGCACATCCTTTGGTGTGGCACCGCTACGAAATGTGGATAGATATTCTAGACAAGACAAGAAAATAAATTCAGTCCCAAGGCCATATGCATTTTCTGAGTACAACAAAAACATGGGAGGCACCGATCTTATGGATCAAAATATATCAAAGTAAGTATAAGAACAATAATTATTTTGATACACATTTGCTGTTCTTGTATTGTTTCAGTTATCGTATTGGAATCCGGGGAAAGAAGTGGTATTGGCCAATATTTACCTATTTTCTCGACACTGTTGTGCAAAATGCTTGGATTATCTATCGAAAAACGGGTCGACATATAAGCCAACTAGAATTTCGACGAGCTATTGTACAAGTAAATATAAAGTGATTTTATAATTTTAATTATTGGTTTTTGATTATATACTATTTTGTCATATCTGATCAGATGTAAGAATCCTCTAAGCCAAGGGGACAGGCCATCTACTCCGGGAGGTGAAATTTCGCGTAACTGCTGATATAAGACAAGACAGGCTTGATCATTATGTAATTCCAGTGCCGGAAGGGAAAAGAAAGCGGTCTGCCGCAGCAAATTGCTCTGGGAAAGGCAGGACGATGTGTTTGAAATGTCAAGTTGGTCTTTGTATTTCCTGTTTTAAGGGCTTTCATACCACATAGATGTAAATTTTGTCATTACACTGCTGTTTTATAATATAAATATTAAAAAAAAAAATAATTATATGTATTTTATTTGTAAATCAATTTTATTAGTGACGCCCCTGGCGGGCCCATATGGACCAACCACTTTTCTTGTAAATTTCATATATCTTTTTTTCTAAATCATTTTTTTGGTACATTTTAAGGCAAACTAAATCCATAAAATCCACTGAAATCATCAAAAACTAAAATTAAAAAACTCCGGCGTTAATGGGTTAATCTAAAAGGCTTGCTTTAATTTAAAATAGGGTTATATCACGGTGGTGATTGAACTGCATTTAATAATTCCAAAATTATTAATTTCGTTCTCTAAATAGTTTGTCAATGATCTATTAAATACAATTCATAGAATGGGATAATTAATATTTCCTATCAAATATAATGATGATCCGGGTGCAAGAGTTCATAACTAATTATATAAAACATTTACTTAACCCTCTAGTACCCAAGACGTCCTACAGGACGGCTTACTTTAATAAATTCCTGGTAAATAACTATGACTCAAATCAAATGCAGGGATGTGTAAAGGCTAGCGTCGACTAGGCTCACCGAGTCGAATCGAATCGAATTGAAAAAATTCGCCTCCCATATAATTACTTTGAATCTGCGACGACCAGTGAAGAGTCGCAACGAACCGAGGCGAATTTCTCGCGCGCGTTGATTTGAGCGAATTTTTGCGACTACGCGTTTCGACTCCATTCGGCTCACCTCGGTCGACGCGGAGAAGCGGATTGACTGCACAGATGTGAAACAACGTGATAGACACGTGTTTTTTATTTTTCTTGGTATTCTTTGATTTTCTTTTCGTTACTTTTTTCAAAATGAAAAATATCTATGGTATCTACAATCATGAACATCTTCGCTATCATGACGACCAGCGTCGGATGAATATATGGGAAGAAATAGCAGGAATTATGAATGAAACCTATAAGTTATTAACTTAATTAATTTTCTATTACATATTATTTTGTATAAAGTGCACATTAGTAACTTGAAATAAATTCAGTAAAACTACAGTCCGTACAATACTTGCTGAGAATTCCAAGAAGACCCCTGCGTAGTTTTCTTGGAATTAGCCGCATTCGACACCCGAGGTATAGTTTACAAAATAGTTTAGAAAACTGGCGGCGGGTGAAGTGTTCACCGTATAGCAGCTAGTAGTGCTAGGACGTGTTTCTTCGTAAAATAAAGTATCGTCCTGTGCATTTTCAGTTTAACTTATTATTAAAGTAAATCAATGGAGGTGAAAAATAAAAACAAATAATAAGACAGTACAGTACAGTATTAGTACTATAAAAGAAATAAAAAGACATTTTAACCCAACAAATCTATTTTCTATATATTTACCTTAAATGTGTTTTAATACTCTGAAAAGTACAAGGCACACCGCTGCCGCGGTAAATTGTACTGTAGTTCCGATAAACAGAACTTTTATTAGGGGATTTTAAATGTATAAAAATAAGCAGGGTGTGCAATTAAAAAATATTTTGGGTTCCTCACAAATTTTGAATTAGAGAACCTTGCATATATAGGAACTTTGTTAAGTTACGTTTTTTAGGAATATAGCAAAAAAAGGTTTGCTCTAGTTGTACTAAATGTATTCCAAGTTACATACTTACACTGTGCTTACTTACTACTATAATGTATTAACATACTTATTTACTAATATGAAAATATAAATTTTTTTATTGATAATGAAGAAAACCTCTCCTGACAACATTCGGTTGGTATGGAACTGAGCCTATATCAGGCATAAAATAATTTTTTAATTTGTCTCGAATCTCAAATATGGCTTGAGGTGCATTGCCTTCGATTCGTAGTAGATCTATTAGTGCATCGTTTCTTATATTTTAAGTTATGTAAACAACATGTTGCTGCTACTACAATATTAACATGATAGATAATCGTCTTTCGTAAATCTTCTTGCGAGTATACCAAAAATATTTTCACTGACGCGACGAGCCAGACTTAGCTGATAATTAAACACTTTTTTCCCTCGTTATTTATTGTTTGATTTCCTGAATATGGTCTAATTAAACATCTTTTCACCGGAAAAGCAGCATGCCCAACAATCACATGAGGCATGAAATCATTTTCTGTGCCTGGTAGACACGCATCTCTAGGGACATATAATTTGTTTTGTGACAGTGATTTTCCTAAAGCAGAGTTAGGAAATATGCAGCCATCGGAGTTCTTTCCAAGACAATGCCAACAAAACAATAGAAACCAGTAGTATTTAGAACCAGTTTTAGGTGGGCATTCAATTACCACATAATGTTATTTCTGACGGAGTATACGAATTACTGGCCACTGGTAATGTTGTATCTCGTCTAATCCAAGACGTTCCAGAATGTAAAAATCATATTGTGTTTTTTGACAACTTTTAGGCACATTCATTGGGAACCGTTAGAACAAATGGTCTAGAAAATCCGTTATCAGATGATAAACAAATGCCCACAATGAAACGAGGCTCATGACAAGAATTGAAAGCCAATATATTTGGTGCTGATATCACTAGCGTGATCTGGAAAGACACTAATAATGTTCGACTGTTGTCAACATATGTTGGGATATTACCATTTGATGGAATGCAATCCATGCACGTTGGAAGATATGATCGCAAAAACAAAAAGAAGGACTTTATCGAATGCCCAAACATTATCCACGAATTTAATAAGCATATGGGCGACGTAGATCTGATGGATAGGTTACTTGGAAGATGTTACCTCAAGACAAAATCAATGAAATGGACAAATCGCGTCGCGGTTCACATATTTGACCTAGTTATGATCAATTCGTATTTGCTATTTCGGCGCATTCATAGAGTTGCAACATCAATCAATTTATCTAATTTTAGATAGCTGTAACCCTACTATCATATACGTCTGCACCGGTAGAGCGCAAACCGGTTGGACGTCCTCGAACCTTAACTAGGCAAACCATTTCATCTTCATCACCACTCTTACTCCATAGAAATACTTCTACTCCATTAGGAAGCCCAACATCAGGTCGAAGTTCTACTCCACAAGTCAAAACAGTCAGTTACCCACCTCCTACAGACATATAAATAAAACAATCAATAAAATAAAATAACGATACACTAAAGGTAAAATAACCGTGAGATTATATAAAACTTTATTTTATGACTAGAAATAGCATTGTTGAATAACAATATTCTCCAGGAAGAATTCATGAACATAGTAGTAGCACTTGGATATCAGTAGGCGTGTAACGGCTTTCTTAAACACATTTAAGCTGTAGTTCTTGAACTCGTTTGGCAAATGATTATACAGATTACTCCCCTGATAATAAATACTCGATTCCAGACTAGTAGTTTTGTATTTAGGATAAAGCAGCAATGTGTTTTTCTGTCTAATCTCTTGGTTACCAAGCATAAACAACGCATTTCTATGTTTGTGCAGGAAGCATAAGCTTTCGTATATATAGGTAGAAGGTACGGTTAAGATTCGTAAGCTATTGAAAATTGGTTTGCACGAATTGGTTGAATTTGTTATGATTCGCATTGCTGTCTTTTGATCTAGAAATACTTGTTCCGTATTTGTAGATAAGCCCCAAAAAATAATACCATATCGCAAAATGGTATGAAAATAGGCATGATATACACTCAGGAAACAGTCTTTATCTACCATAGGTTTTAATTTTCTCAAAGCAAAATTAGCCTTAACCAGTTGTTTGTGACAATATGAAACATGGTCTATCCCTTCCAGGGATGAATCTAGTGTTAAACCTAGAACCGTCGCATTGTGACTCATTGTAATCTTTAAATTGACAATGTTGTCAATATAATATCATTAAATAGAACATAGTACGTTTTGTCCAAATTTAAGTTTATTTGATTGTCACGCCACCAATCTGATGTAATTACTCTGAATAAAGAGGATTCTAGATTTGCTATAGTATCCGCACTATTAATAAATACCGTATCATCAGCATATAAGACACAACCACCGGCGTGGACATTAGGCGGTACGTCATTCATGTATATAAGGAATAACAGGGGACTGAGTAATGATCCCTGTGGAACTCCTCGATTTACATTGCTCATTGCTGAAGTTACGGTAGAACCATTCATAAGTGACAATCTAGTATATTGCTGCATTTTACTGAAGTAAATGCCTTTAAGAAGACATGCAAATATCCTAATTGTGGATCAGTAACACAAATGATTTGTGTAAAATGCAAATAAACTTATGCCCTACACCAACTAAGACATGTTTTTTATTATTTCACAAAAAATAAATTAATTAGAAATAACACTTCGTTCATAAAATCATCTCTTACATAATAAATATTCGTTATTTTAAAAAATTGTATTTTTTCCAATTTATACCTGAGGCGTCCTTTGGGATGACTCCCCAGACTTATTTTTAACGTTAAATTAAAATTACATACTGGAATTAATTAAGGCAAATTACATTTTTTGTCATTTTTTTAAAATAAAAACTAGAAGGTTAAATTAATACAGGTACTTTTTAATTACATAATTAATTACAGAAATCCATCCTTATCTTAAAATACAAAAAATGTAAAATTTACAAAATACTAGCTAAATCTACATTTCAAAATTTAAATTTGTTCATAGGATTTTGTTCTTATATGCAGAAAACTATTAAGGTAAATTGCTTCGATTCGGATATAAATTTTTATACTTTTGAGAGGTATTGGACCATTACTGTGCTGAACGATCAATTACTCTCGAAACTGTTCAGAATAAACAATGATGAACTTTATCTTACGATTGTCAAAGCAATAACATGACGTTTTGAATGGCCTATTGAGTACTTTTTTATATTGCAAGCTTTGAAATAATTTTTTATAACACACAGGCAGGATGCGAGATCTCATAACAAACAAATTCATTTGAAAGGTGACATTGTCCAGTCTCATTATTGAAATCTTCTGAGTGGTGTTTAATAAAGCAAAAATCTTTATATTTTTCAGTTTATTTCACGTTTAGCGGTTATGGTTTTGAGAATCCTACAACCATTACATATTTAATTACGCAAGGAAGCAACTCCTCCAACTCACATTTTTCAGATAAAGAGACATTTTAAATTTTATATAAACTTTGACCGTAATCAGTTAGTTGAAATTGTTCACTTAGCTCTTGGCTATAATTAAAAACAAACTTTAAGAAAGAACTTATTCAATGTCAGCAAGATGTAACCGAATTGGAAACGAGCTTTAAAGATGGGGCGTTACAGTGAAATGAAGATGTACAAGCAGTAATCTGTAAAGAACGTAAAAGTTTCTATCAATTTCGCACTCTAACGATTGAGTGCAGCAATATCGGTGATATCTGAAACTCTTCCTAGTAAACAGTAAATTTATTATTAATAAACACATTTTTAATTTTTAAATTAATTAGAATCACTAGTAGAACTGTTTTAATAATTGAACCCCATGCTGGAACAACGTAGTAAACGCCAAAAATTGTTTTGTTGGGAAATAAAAAAGACGAATATGCACACACACACACACTATATATATATATATATATATATATATATATATATATATATATATATATTTATATATATATATATATATATATATATACAGGGTGTTTCATTAAGGCTGGCCACCGGCCATATTTCAGAAACTAGTGGACATAAAAAGTGGAGAAAAAAAATTCATTATAAAAGTCGCCACGAGAAAATCCTGGAAATTATTTTTAAGTTCCGTAATTCATCGCAAGGGGGCGCAATTGAAAATTAAAAAATAAAATTATAAATTTCTCCGAAAATTCCCACATTAAGGCATACCTTTGGTAACATCGTTAGAAAGCTTAGACAATTCTGCATCATTTTGGTCTAAGGCTCATTGGCGTACCGACCTTAATAAGAGTGGGGGAAGCTATTGAATGTGTAATCATTTAAATCGCTGTTATTTTTAAACGACTTATCCGATTGTAGTAAACCTAGGCTTGTTTAGAAGAAAAAGGTAAGTACTTTTAACTGTCGCATCCATTGGTACGTGGTAGCTCATAATAAAATTGTTAGAGGGCGTAATTTGTAATAATACCAGTTTTTCATTTTATTCAGAAAAATTAAATCATACGGTATAATTATGACATCATAAGCAGAAAGTAGCTTAAATTTGTAACAAAAACGTAAATAACGCAATTTGATATCTTTATTTGTTCCAGAGTTATGGCGA
Source organism: Vesta saturnalis (assembly GCA_036346205.1). Classification (NCBI taxonomy): domain Eukaryota; kingdom Metazoa; phylum Arthropoda; class Insecta; order Coleoptera; family Lampyridae; genus Vesta; species Vesta saturnalis. Next base: position 1,323,224 of record JARFJB010001603.1, read on the forward strand.
AAAGAAGACTTTTAACCGTTTAATTTAATAATTGATTGTTGCTATGGTTTCTTAAGGTGTATAGGTTGGATTAGTAATGAGGAATCTGCATTTATCATAGTCTGTGCCTCCCTTCACACTCTATCTAGGCTTAGGACTAGTCCAAACTAAGCAAATTGCAAAATTTGGAGCGTGTTTAGAGGCCAACGGGCCATAACAACGATATCAAAGTAATGATTGATTTTTGTTTAAGAAACTTTTTAATAGAATGGTAAAAAATCATGAACAACTGTTAAAAAACAAGTGAAAAGCTATAAATGTTCAAATTGACGGCCGTTTTGTAAAATACAACTATTAATTCTTCTTCTCGTACTGGAAACAGCTGTTTCGATTTCGTCTCGTGGAATCGAATTTATTGCAATTTCAATTCGGTGAATCATGTCCTCTCGGGTGGTTGGTCTCGTTTCGTAAACAATATCTTTTATTCTTCCCCACAAGTAGAAATCTAATACAGTTAAATCCGGGGATCTAGGTGGCCACGGAAACAAACTACCCCTTCCCATCCAGCGATTTGGGTATCTAACATTTAAGAAATCACGGACTCTTCGGGAATAGTGTGAAGGACATCCATCATGTTGATACCACAGGGATGCTCTCACGTCAAGGGGAATGTCTTCTAAAAGATTGGGCAAGTCATTTTGTAAAAAGTTTAAATAAGATTCACCATTTAGGTGTCCATGAAAAACAAATAGTCCGATAATTCTGTCACCTAAAACACCACACCACAAATTTACACTCCATCTGTTTTGGTGATCCACTTCACGCATCCAGTGAGGATTTGTTTGCGACCAATAATGCATATTGTGCAAATTAACTCTGCCGCAGCTAGTAAAAGTAGCCTCATCGGTCCATAAAACTTTGGAAAGGAATCGAAGATTTTCACTACACATGTCTCTCAGCCAATAGCAATAGTCGAGCCGCCTGTCAAAATCAGTGTCTGATAAAGCCTGGTGTAAAACTAGATGATAAGGATGCAGCTTAAAATCCTTAAAATTCTGAACACAGAAGCAACACTTACACCTAGTTCTGTGGAAATCTCCTGATGCTTACGTGAGGCTCCGATTCTACGTACGCAAGAACATTAATACTATTGTCTTCATTTCTTATGCGACGTCTTCTGACAGGAAGTGGAATACGTCGTACATTTCCTGTTTGTCTTAAACGTGTTGCCATTCGCCGAAACACTTTTCTAGTGTAGTGCCTTCGATCAGGATATCTGATAGCATATTGTCGTTCCGCAATAGCTGCATTTTGAAAACATTCATAATACACGGCAAGCATGTCGTAAGCCTCGGCATTGGTATACGACATTTTTGAAGGATAGCACTAATTTCTGATAAGGTACAATGAAACCCAAAACTAATGAAGGAAAAAATTTTTATAACACAACATCAATCAAAATTAAGTAAGTTGACAACTATTTCAATTTATTTACCTCCATGGAAACGAGCCGACTTTGTTCCGCAGCAAATTAGATTATTATTTTAAAACACACCACATTAGAATTATGCCTTAGAAGTTTTATATGATGTTATAAACGTACAGAAGAAGAATTAATAGCTGTTTTTTACAAAACGACCGTCAATTTGAACATTTATAGATTTTCACTAGTTTTTTAACAGTTGTTCATGATTTTGTACCATTCTATTGAAAAGTTTCTTAAACAAAAATCAATCATTACTTTGATATCGTTGTTATGGCCCGTTGGCCTCTAAACACGCTCCAAATTTTGCAATTTGCTTAGTTTTGACTAGTCCTAAGCCTAGATAGAGTGTGAAGGGAGGCACAGACTATGATAAATGCAGATTCCTCATTACTAATCCAACCTATACACCTTCAGAAACTATAGCAACAATCAATTATTAAATTAAACGGTTAAAAAGTCTTCTTTTCGCCATAACTCTGGAACAAATAAAGATATCAAATTGCGTTATTTACGTTTTTTGTTACAAATTTAAGCTACTTTCCGCTTATGATGTCATAATTATACCGTATGATTTAATTTTTCTGAATAAAATGAAAAAAACTGGTATTATTACAAATTACGCCCTCTAACAATTTTATTATGAGCTATCGCGTACCAATGGGTGCGACAGTTAAAAGTACTTACCTTTTTCTTCTAAACAAGCCTAGGTTTACTACAATCGGATAAGTCGTTTAAAAATAACAGCGATTTAAATGATTACACATTCAATAGCTTCCCCCACTCTTATTAAGGTCGGTACGCCAATGAGCCTTAGACCAAAATGATGCAGAATTGTCTAAGCTTTCTAACGATGTTACCAAAGGTATGCCTTAATGTGGGAATTTTCGGAGAAATTTATAATTTTATTTTTTAATTTTCAATTGCGCCCCTTGCGATGAATTACGGAACTTAAAATAATTTCCAGGATTTTCTCGTGGCGACTTTTATAATGAATTTTTTCTCCACTTTTATGTCCACTAGTTTCTGAAATATGGCCGGTGGCCAGCCTTAATGAAACACCCTGTATATATATATATATATATATATATATATATATATATATATATATATATATATATATATATATATATATATATATATATATATATATATATATATATATATATATATATATATATATATATATATATATATATATATTACGGACAAACTTTGCGTAGTGATTCTAGACCCAAAAATAAGAAAAAAAGTTTATATAAACCCAGGTCCGGAAACGCTTCGTTTAGGACCTACAGGGTGTGCAAAAATTTTATTTTTCTCGGTTTTATGGCGATATTTTGCGAACAAATTTAAATTTGGAGCACGGGGGTTTTTGTGGTCGCGAAACTTAAATATTTTATTGATTGTGATGCTGCCTGCAGAGGGCGCCATCTACAGTGGTATGTTAAAAGTTAATTGGCCTTAACTTTTTTACCACCTGGTATATTGACGTCCCGTTTGAATTGGTTTGTTCCCTTTTCAGTTCTAAGCAAAAAAGGTATACTTGGTCGATGCCTCTCAGATCAACCGTTTTCGAGATATTGGTTGATGAACAGTTTAATCTATTTAACCAGCTATTGAATCTCTTGCCATTTTAGCAGGCTTTGACTAAAACAAAATGACAAGTTGTTGTTTAGATACACAAATATATTTATGACATTTGTGGTTACTCTTGTTGATACAGCGTCCCAAATTTCAAATTAACGTAAAACTGAGGAAAATAAAATTTTTTCACACCCTGTAGGTCCTAAACGAAGCGTTTCCAGACCTGGGTTTATATAAACTTTTTTTCTTATTTTTGGGTCTAGAATCACTACACAAAGTTTGTCCGTAGAGTTTCTGGACACCCTGTATATATACATATATATATATATATATATATATATATATATATATATATATATATATATATATATAAATATGGCTAATAAAAAAGAACTTTTTAATACATAAAGAGAAAAGTGATATAACTAAATATACAGTCTGATTGATTTTATGTCTCCAAGCATATAGATATTTTTTAACATAAAAGATAGAAAAAAAGTTTAAGCAGCAAAAATACTCTACATTCAATTATTTATAATGCTACATATTCAGAAAAACAAATTATACAAAAACAAAAGAGCATTGAAAGACAAATGATTTTTTTTAAGTGGAACGGGCACTTTTTTTTTAATATTCTGCAAGAGGTTTAAATTCTCTTTATAATGGTACCAAATAAGTTATTATTATTTTGGCAATTATAGTCACAATATGTTTTTAAAGTTTGTTTTCTGTATTCCTATAAATACGAACAAAACCAACAAAATTGGAACAGTAGTCTTGGGAAACAAATAAAAAGCTGTAACAGATACAAACTACATCACTACATTATAACTTAGAATCACATGAAAAAAGACAAAAACATGAATTAGATGACATGTTCGAAGTGTTCCCCATTATTTTGAACACATAGTCGGGCTCTTCTTAGTAAATTTCTGCGTGCCTTGTGCAACATGTAAGGAGTTATATGACGGCAGACTTCAGTAATTCGATTTCTGAGATTCTCAAGATTTTCGGGAGCTGTGACATAAACTTGTTGTTTAACGTATCCCCAAACGAAAAGATCCAAAATCGAAAGATCGGGCGACCTGGCCGGCCAAGGTACTGGACCACCATTCGCTATCCAATTATTTCTAAACATTTGACGTAAAACATCTTTAACAACTCTTGAATCGTGGAGGTGCCCCATCTTTCTGAAACCCCATATCACACCGAATAGATACTGGTACGTCATCCAGCAAGTCATGAAATTCATTTATAAGAAAGTTCCTGTACCTATCACCTGTAAGAGTTCCTTCATAAAAATAAGAACCCATTACAAAATCTTTCACAACGCCGAGCCATACGTTAACAGAAAATTTATTTTGATATCTGCATGGTCGTAATTGTGTAGTATTTATGTCATCTCAGTAGTGGTCGTTTTTCCTATTGGATATACCATTTCTTATAAAGCATGATTCATCGCTCCAAACTATGACATTAACTAAATGACTGTGATTAATCATCCATTAACAAAATGTTATTCGCCGTTGCTGGCCTCCGTCATTCAGTCCTTGTACTAATTTAATTTTGTAAAGCTTCATTTTGTTCCTTTTAAGTATTGAAAATATCTTGTAATAGGTAAATCCTAAATCAACCACTGCTTCGCGTACTTCCGAGGATGCCCTCAAAAGTACGCCAAAACAACAATTTCATCATTTTCCATAACACCTCGCCGATGTCTTTGCTGCACTGGTTTTGCACTAAAACCGCTAGCTCTGCGTAAATTTGCTTCCAGTCTAGTAAAAATTCGAGGATGTGGTTGTCGTCACTCGGGATACAAATTTAAATACATTGCACTTGCCTCCAGCGTATTATCATTGCACCGAATAAAAACTCTTAACATATCCCTAGTTCCTGTTTTCCTCTCACTTATGATATCATAAAATTTAAGGTAGCTGTTCACAGGCATCTATTAGCAATTCATTATCCCTCTATCCATCCTCCTAAGTGTTCCTGAATGCTTTAGCACAATAGGCCTAATTTAGCCTGTTCAGGTCCACAATCATAAAAAAAAAATATCCATTTTTTCATCATTTGTGTAATTATTATTTGCTTGCATTGTGACAGGTAATATTACGAGCACAGAACAATAATTTAACTGTCACAAACAATGCTCTAATATTGACATTTGTTTCCCAAGACTACTGTTCCAATTTTGTTGTTTTTGTTCGTATTTATAGGAATACAGAAAACATACCTTAACAAAATATTGTGACTCAAAATAATAATAACCTATTTGGTCACATTGTAAAGAGAATTTAAAACTCTTTAAGAATATTAAAAAAAAATGCTCGTTCCATTTAAACAAAATCATTTGTCTTGCGATGCTCTTTTGTTTTTATGTTATTTGTTTTTCTGAATATGTAGAATTATTAACAATTGAATGTAGAGTAATTTTGCTACTTAAACTTTTTTTCTATCTTTTATGATAAAATATCTATGCTTGGACACGTAAAATCAATCAGACTATAAACTTTTTTGTTTATGTATTTAATTTGATATTTCTCAACAAATAATTCAAAATTAAATTTTTTTCTAATTTTATGTAAACGATTACAAAAAATTTTGTTCGCAACACGTGCGCTGTCATCCAGAAATGTGTAAACAGCGCACTAGTTGCGAAAACTATCATAACCATATGATAGTCATTACGGACTTGACGATATACAGAAATATGATTTTGAGGTCATTTTTCCTCATTTCAATGAAACAACGTTGTATATCCAAATCGGTTACAACGTTTCTTTACGAAACCAAGGCGGTTACAACGTTGTTTTATGACGAGAAATTGAAAAACTAATTTTTATTAATAAAATCCAAAAATTAAATGCGGTACATATTTTTAGACATTGCTCTTAAGACTTAGAAGCTAATATACTTTAGTGGTGTATAATCACACATATGTAATAGTTTGGTCAGTTTTTCTTTTTTGATTGGAAGAGGTCATTCATATGCTTCTCTCAGATCGTTCAGGGTTACTTCAATCGTGGGATTCTTGGGTGATTTTAGTGAATAAGATATCCATGGTTGAATTGTATTCTGGGATTTTCTTATCCGAATACTGTTCGGATCGTCCGATGTTATTTTATCCTTCTATATGGCATTTTCTGTATCGGTAAAATGTTTAAAAAACATTTGATGCACGTGAATAACTATGAAGGGATTATATACTTTTGATTTTGCGATTACATCTGTCCATTACAATGGCACGTAAACTGAGGAAAGCTTTTTGTTCCGTTCTTCATAGCAAAGTCTCTGTGACATGGTAAAAAACTGTGGCCGCTAACCAAAAACTTTTGCTCCACTTGGGTAAAGTATTTTGCTCTGATTGACAGTCAAAGCAATGTTATCAGTTTCCAGTTGTTATTTTGGCCCACAACAAGTTTTCTTTCCTGTCCTTCACCAAGACGGTGGAAATTTTGGGTGACATAAAGTAGTAAGGCCGATGCGGTTTCAGTAGAGCCTAGATAAGCCATTTCTTTATGCCATAACATCATTGTAGCTATACCATTTCCCATATTATGAACACAATAGTTATAGGTAGAAAATTGCCTCTGATAGAATATTGATGAATGTGTTAGATTTGGGTAAAATAGCACTTACTGTAAATCAGTGCATAGAACCACACAATTAGTATTTACCTTAGCCATTTCGGTATCTTCTCTCAATTTTTGGTAGCCCGCTTCTGCTCGCATATGATGGATCTTACTCTCAATTTCGATTTTTTTTCTCTCGCCTTCATCCTCCGTTGAGCAAAGTTTCATGAACAGTTTATCACAGTATAAACAAATATCTGATCTAGGAAGTCCAAATCGCAAGTGAAATTTACTTTGAAATACAAGAGGTCGTTTTTATATTCTTGGACTAGGCAAGATAAGAGTAGATTAGAACAACAACAGAAATTTATTTTACAATAACATCTTTAACCCATTATAAAATTATCCTTTTGGTTTTCTTGCAAAATGGCTTTCAACAGTCGCTATAAGTTAATCATCGTCCCTAACTTTTCTTTCCCTTAGTATTATTTTGAGATCTGGAAACAAAAAATAGTCACTGAGGGCTAAATCTGGACTATAAGGTGGATGATCAATTTCTACAAAGCCACATTTAACAACGGCAGCTTTTTAAAGTTTTGACTAATGAGCTGGTGCATTATCATGAAGCAGTAGGACACTTTTCACTTTAATAACATCTCTGAGGCGATGCATTGAGCTTGCATTATACTCTTCAGATAATCAACCATTAAAATTCCTTGGCAATCCAAAAAAACAGTTGCCATTATTTTTCCTGCAGAAGGGGCGACTCAACTTTTTGGGAGGACTGGAACCCCTAATATGCCACTGCATCTACTCTTGTTTCGACTCAGGATCAAAATGATGGATCCAAGTTTGATCTCCGGTGATAAGTCGATTGATATTAAATCTGGTTCGTCCCCACAAACGGCCAAAAATTCTTCACACTTCTCCATTCGAGTAAGCATTTGAAAAGGCGTAAGCATTCGTGGAACCCATCTCGCACTGACCTTTGTCGTGCCAAGGTAATTGTGTAAAATTCTGAAAACTGTGGTTTCTGAAACTCCTAATAAAGATGTTAATTGTCGCTTCTTTAATATTGCATCTTCCAATACCAAACACTTGGTTTTTTCAATAACATCCGAAGTGATCATGTCAACAGACCGACCTGTACGGGGATCATCATCTAGTGATTCTCGGCCATGTTTAAACAATTTTGACCATTCACAAATAGTCGACTTGGAAGGGAAATTATCCCCGTATACAATCAACATTTCTTCACGAATAACTTTTGTAGATTTTCCTTGTTTTGTAAGAAACTTTGTAACAGCTGGATATTCAAGTTTGTCCATTTTGAGACGTTGCAACACAGACTAACAGATATCAGAACTAATAATTGTTTCGTAAATTGTCAAACACGTTACTTTGGCATATGTGATTTAAAATCAATAAAATGAAAAATTACATTAACATTGTAAATTGCCTAGTCCGGAAATATAAAAACGACCCCTCGTACATCGTGATACGTCGATTATGAGACTTGACTCTTGGGTATTTTTCCAAAAAAAGTGTATACATTTTTGAGCATGCGTTTCTGCTCTACTGATTTTACTGTTGTGGAAATGACCTAATATGTTCACATATTTCCTGTTTCCTTGAGTTTTTTTGAGATATTGGCTCTTTAACCCTCCGTCTCTTTGGCTCTTCAACGGAAATAGCGTGTGCTAAGTATTGTGATTGAGCATCATAACCTAGCGCTCTGAACTTCGGGAATAACGATTGGTGTTTACCCACCAATAATTCGGCAGAGCACCCATTACATGACTGAGAACACTTGCAGATGTACCTCTAAAAATTGAAATTTTGTTACATAATCATAAATAAACTTACTTCATCTGGGCATTTTCAAGCTTCGTTAGGGATATTTCTAGACGAAATGTAGTGGTCACCACTGTCCTTGCAACGTTTTTTACCATTCTGGTTGCATTATACATCTTTCGTCTTTTTCGTCTATTTAGCTGTGTCATAACTGAATCTGTCAAAGAAATATCCATTTCTGCTTATAACAAAAGCTACACACCACGCAAATTATGTAAACAAAACAAACGTGCGGGAAACTATAAGCTGCGGCGGCACATACAACGTTGTTTCACAAAAGAACCAAACTCGGGTGATTAAAATTGCACCAGAAAATTATATGCCCCTACTAATATGTTGGCGGATTACTTAGGTCGCATCCAAGGTTGTTCCACGGACTCACCGTTTTTACACTGGTGCTTATAACGTTGTTCCAGCATAGCGCTCAATTAGTGCCTTCCGACTTACACAGTGTATGTACGAGGCATGTTTTTTAAGTAAGTACCGTTTTGCGATTCCGCCGCCGCAGCGCTACGGTCGGCGTTCCGCGCATGCGCGCTGGTTACCTACATCTCTTGTCTACGCACTGACGCCATTACAGTCTGATTCTTCATTGTATACGTTGTTTACTGAGTGTTTAAGATGCCTCCGACAATCGTGAGTCCCGCCGATTGTGAAGTACGGGCTGTTATACGATTCCTTAGTGCTAAAGGCGTAAAACCGATCGATATTCATCGTGAGATCTGTGAAGTTTACGGACAAAACATTATGAGTGATGGAATGGTAAGGAAATGGGTGAGAGCATTTAAAGATGGCCGCACAAATGTGCATGATAAAGAACAGGTGGGCGTCCTTCGGTCGTTAATGAAGATTTGGTGCAGAAAGTGGACGAAAAGGTGAGAGAAAACAGACGCTTTACAATTTCATCATTGTGCGACTGCTTTCCTCAATATTCTCGTAGTGTTTTGTATCGCATTGTGACCGAGAACTTGAATTACCGGAAATTGTGTTCAGGTTGGGTTCCAAAATGTTGACGGATTTGCACAAAACCCAACGTTTAGACAGTGCATTGACTTTCCTTGAGCGGTACCACAATGAAGGTGAAGATTTTTTAGACCAAATTGTTACTGGTGACGAAACATGGGTGGCCTACGTCACACCAGAATCGAAACAACAATCCATGGAATGGCGACATTCATCATCACCCAAAAAAGTGAAGTTTAAGCAAACAATTTCTGCCCGGAAAATCATGTTCACAGTTTTTTGGGACAGAAAAGGAGTATTGCTAGTGGAGTTTCTGCCTCGTAATGAGACAATCAATGCAGCGTCTTATTGTGAGACATTGAACAATCTGCGTCGTCCAATCCAGAACAAAAGACGTGGCAAGTTGAGTAAGGGTATCGTTTTGCTGCATGACAATGCCCGTCCACATGTAGCTAATCGGACCAAAGATCTCATCAAATCTTTTAAATGGGAAACTCTAGATCATCCTCCATACAGCCCTGATCTGGCGCCCAGCGACTACCATTTGTTCCTGCACTTGAAGAAACACCTGGGTGGTCAGCGTCTTCAAGACGATAACGAAGTCAAAACATTTGTGATACAGTGGTTAACAAGTCAGGCGGCAGAATTTTATGAGGAGGGTATTCAAAAACTGGTCACGTTATGATAAGTGCCTCAATATTCACGGAAATTATGTAGAAAAGTAGATTAAGGTACAGGCTTTGATGTAAAAATAATTATTGCGATATCTTTGCACGTCTTTTTTTAATTCCAAAACGGTACTTACTTAAAAAACATGCCTCGTATAAAAGAAAGCCTTATGTCAAAATCTGAAAATCAATTTGAGAATTTTTATATACCTTGAAAAAATAATGTTTGTTAAAATTGCCGGTTTTGTTTCTTTTGGGTTAATAATATAGTGTTTGTTGTTAAATTAGTATATTCAATGAATTAGTAAACATTATTCGTATATACTTGAATCTTATAACAGAAATTCATATATTACCCTCGCCAGGAGTGTTCACCACTACGTCATTAATTATTGAATTTAGCTATCCAATTTGTTTATACTGTCTTCTCATATAAAACATTGAATTAAATAAGGATGGTGAACAATCGTAGTGCATTTGACGAAATCGACATACGGTATTGAATAAGCATATGTAGTGAAAGAGCAAACCTATAAACGCGAAATCAATTTGTTTTATATGCATACGAATTTAATTCTTATTTGATTAATACTGATTTCCTTTTCCTACAATTACTTCTTTTAATCATTATTTATTACACGCTTTAAATCAGCTCTAATTTTTACAAAACAAATCACAATAAATAAATAATTCGGTATTCTGCAGCTTTAAATGCGGTCAACTCGGGGTATATTCTAATCAGAATTTATTATAACGAAACTAATTGTGACTCATTTTTCATATTACACCATATGATTGTATGTGATGATGTAGCGGTAAATACTCCTGGCGAGGATATTATTTAAGAATTAAGCTACGCCACTGCTGGGGTAGAAAATAAATTAGAACGTTTTAAAACATTTTGTGTAAGTATAACATAAATCATTTATTTATATATATATATATATATATATATATATATATATATATATATATATATATATATATATATATATATATATATATATATATATATATATATATGATTGCATAATTCTCAGGGGGATTATGACTCCGGAGATTTAAATAAAGACTCTTTACTCTTTACTTGCTTGCCAAACTTTCGGCATATATTATCTGATAAGGCTTCAGGGCTACTACAATTAGCTTAATATTAACTTAATTAATACAATACTGCCTTTACTTACATACTATGTGAGATTATATTTTTTCGCTAATATTGTACATCACATTAATTTATTAATATCTATTTGCATTAACTTAATTATTTGATTGATAAAAGAATTTTGATTATTACAATTGTATGATTGATGAGAAGTTTGTTACATGCTGTAATTTGTTAAAAGTATTCAGATAGGAATGTGTTGCCAACTATGATATCTTATATGCTATTAGTTAATTTTACGTGAGCGGTTATTTTGAATTATGAAAACTTAATTACTGAGGGTTTACTTTTAGTAAAAAGGTATAAATGTTGCTTAAATTTTGTACATCTACATTTTTGTTGATTGCATTCTCCTCTCTATTAATAAAGTACGTTTCTAAAAAATTTCTTTCAATTTGCTTCGTTTCTGTACTAATACTTTTACATTTTTATATCCTATTTTGTAATCTAAACTAATTGTGTGAGAGGCCAGAGAGCAACGTTCTAAATCTTTTCTAGCGTCGCTCTGATGACCAGTTATCCTCGCCTTTTGCATACCTTATACGATCAATAATATTGTCAATACTCAACAATATTGACAATATTATTGATCGTGTAAGGTGTAGTATTGATGAATTGATGAAAATATTGAAGTATTTCCGGATATTTTGAAATCCAAACATCAATATTTCAATACTTTGACCACACCCTACGCCACGACCACAAGTAGTGGGGATATTGACAATATTACTGATCGTATAAGGTTATTTCGCATCAATACTTCAGTATTCACAAGTTTTCGTCTTGATTGTATATTGACAATATTACTGATCGTATAAGGTTATTTCGCATCAATACTTCAGTATTCACAAGATTTCGTCTTGATTGTTAGTCTGTGATTTGTTGTGTTTTTTTGTGCATTTGGTAATAACAATGAGTGAAGAAGAGTTACATGTTTCATCGGATGAAGAAGCTGAGGCTGAGGAAAAACTTCTGGTCATTTACCAAAAGCTGAACGACAAAGCTGACCGTTCTGATGTGCGTAAGAAACTTAATTCGTTGAGGTCGAATTTTCGTACAGAAATGAAAAAAATAGTGTCATCAAAACGGTCGGGGGTGGGTGCGGGCGACATCTATGTTCCAACGTCCTGGACTTACTACGCCTTGCAGTTTTTAGGGAAAACCAAAGGTGAGTGATAAATAGTAATTTTATATCTCCGTAACAAGTACTGCAAATAAATTAGTATTATCATAGGTAGAAAAATTCACACTAAACGGAAATTCACTTATTTATTTAATTCGCTTCTGGAATTACAGCATCATTATAGTATTCACAAAAGTTATCCCGAACTGTTTTAGCTGTACTAGTGCTATTTCTTGCCAGGGTCTTGCTGAATTTCGTCTTGTGCACAAAGATAGGTTTGGTGATTTTGTTTCGCAAGAAAATTGTGTAGGAAGCATGCCGCCTGTGTAATTATTGTTGCCTTACTTGGTTCTACATTTATAGCTTTTTGAAAAACTCCAAATCGACTAACCAAAATCGCGAATGTATTTTCGACAGCTACACGCGCTGCTGATAACCGTTTGTTGAAAATTTCTTTATCTGGTGTTAAACCTCGTTGACAATAAGGTTTCATTAGGTGAACATCCAATGCAAATGCTTCATCTGCCACAAAAACGTATGCAAACTGGTTATCTGTTTTGGGCAAAGGAGTTGATTGGGGTAAATTCAACTGGTTTTGTTGCATCAGTTCACCAAATTTAGGATAAAACAAGACACCTCCGTCTGATATTTTTCCATTGAAGCCAACATCTATCATTATAAACTGTTTATCGGCATTTACTAGAGCTAATAATACAATGCTATAAAAACCCTTATAATTGTAATACATGGAACCTGACAAGAGCTCCCAAAGTGTTGTAAAAGTTACAGAAACGTTCGAACCCAGCAGCTATTGACATGTAGGAAACTATAAAAGAAACAAATTAATTAACACAAGGTTTTTGCAGGTTTCTGACGAGACGTATACATAGTAGACGAACTGGCCAACAAGGAGGTACAAGAACAATCTACATCATCAAACGAAGATCCTCCGTCTCATTCAAGATCTTCAATTAATCCGATTCTGCCGCCCCAACCAAAAAAAAATTAGTGTCGTAGGCCCGATGACAAAACAAAATGAGCTCTTACAAAAAGCTTGTTCGTTCCTAGATTCAGCTAACAAGTCACAGCCTAACATACCATCTATTGCTGTGGCCTGGGGTGAAACGCTTGGAACCTTGCAACCCCAGCAAAGAATGTTTGCCGAAAAAGCAGTAAATGACATACTGTTCGAAGCTGCCCTAGGTACTTTACACCGGAATTCAGTAAAGATTAATGAGCCTAACGTAACCACACCACAACGTCCATATTCTGCTCAATCATCTATTGGTGCATACAGTGGGTTATGAGGTCCAGCATATTCCCCGCCTGCTACATTCACTGATTTACAGAATTCTTCAAGAGAATTTACCATGATTGACAATTCCGAAGAACATTCCTTACAACCGTATTTTTCAACGTTTGAAAACTAAATTCGTTTATAATAATAACAATCGTAATACATCTACTTTTGCACAACATTGTAACAATTCACTTTTATATTTACTATAAATTAGCAATAAACGTGTTTGACAGTATTTTTTAAAATAATTGTATTTACTATACTTGCCTTAATATACTCTTGTAGGACATATATAAGTGCTTGGCAAGTTTCCATTACAGATTCACTTATAACTGCCGGTGAAATAACAGCGGAAAATTTTAAGTCCTCGAAAAAATTCCGGTAGCCAGATATCTAACTGCTAACCTCTCTTCTGCTGACATACACTTTCTCATATTGGTATCCTGCCTTTCAATGAACGGTTTGACCATTAATAACAACTTATTAAACGTCACGTCACTCATGCGAAAATAGTTCTTATAATCTGATGGGTCCGTTGTCACTATTTCCTTTAAAAGGTTTATATGTGAGTACCGTTCACGCTTTTGTAGCCAATTTTTTACCCATCTCTTTCGTTTTACAGTACGTTTTGTAACACAAGCTAAAATAATTGCAACACACGCTTTCTGAATATTCATTTTTGGTATGTGCTAGCCAAGTGCTCACCGAATACTGACCAAAACATTGATGCATTAGAATCACCGTGTTTGGTCAAAAAATATTGAAGTAAGATTGAAGTAATATTGACATATCAGTATTGACAATATTATTGATCGAGTAAGGTCCACTTTTAATAATTATGAGGATTGTCCAATGTATTTCCCTGTACACGCCTCACAATCAATTTTATATACTACGTTAGACCTTAAAAGGGTTGGTGTTTTATCTTTGAAAATAAATTTCCAATATTACTAATACATTTTTGTGCTATTTTCACGTTTCTGATTTTAAATATGTTCGTTAACTTGTGTGTCAGGTTGTCAATGATAGGTATGGACCCGTGGTTGTTAGTTTGTTCCTCGGGATCTTCTTTGACTGTCGGTTTGGTTTTATTTTCAGGATGACTTTTGCAGTAACTATTATTTATTAAACTTTTCGAATATGAATTTTGTTCTAGCATTGCTGATAGTTTTTTCATGTTTTGATCTCTAAACTTTTGGTGGATGATTTTCATTATTCTATTTTTCATTTGTTTTATGAGATTAATCTTGATTTTAATCGAATGGTTTGAGTGAAAATTTATGTATCTGTTCGATGAAGTCGGTTTTTGGTACCAATTTAGTAAAATTTTGTGATTACCTCCTTTTATTACTCTAGTATCTAAAAAGGGAACCCCTTCTCCTTCATCTTTTTCTACGGCTAATTTGGTATATTGATAGAAATTATTGAATGTTTCTAATATTTCATCGACTCCATCTTCAGATGAGGTTGTCAACAAATTTTTTGATAAAGCTTAAACCGAAAGATAATTTTGGAATGCATTTGTCTAGTAGGTTGTCAATTACATATTGTGCCACGATTGGACTTAATTTTGAACCCATCGCGCAACCAAAAGTTTGAGCGTACACTTGATGTTCAAAAGTGAAGAAGTTGTTATCGAGTACAAAGTTTATTAGTCATAAAAATATAGCTTGATTCAGATTTCATTTCTGTTTAATTAGGTCCCATTTTCTTTTAAGATCTCGTTGATTAGTTCCTTGGTAATGTTTCCGAACAAATTTACTACGTCCAGTGAAATTACGATATGATTCTCAGGAATTTCCTTGTCTTTTATAAATTTTGCAAAAGTGAACGTGTCATTTACAGAATATTCATTATTAGTGGTGTATGCTTTTGTTAAAATTTCTGCCATATATTGAGCTATGTTACTAGTGGGGCTTTGGATGCCCGATACTATTGGCCTTAGTGGTATGTTTTCTTTGTGTATTTTCGGCTTCCTGTAAATTTTTGGGCAAACCGAAGTATAGATCCTTAACTGTTTTGCTAATAATTTTGAAATTAATTTGTTTTCTAATTTTATAATTAATTTATTTACTTTAGTCTAGGTTGTGTATGTGGGGTCATTTCTAATTTTTTAAACACATTCGTGTCTTCTAAAAGTTGGTTCATCTTACTTGTGTAATCAATACGATTCATGATCACAGTTACACTTCCTTTGTCGCTTTTTGTTATAATGATTTCAGGATGTTCTTTTAAGAATTTTTTGGTTTTATGTGCAGTTATATTTAGATGTTTATTACATTTGTAACTGTTGACCTAAATAGGTCCCTATCTTTTTCATTCATAAACGATAAGATATGTTCTAAGTCCACTAACAATTTGTTCGGAAGGTTAAATTGTAACAACCCATTTTGAGTTGTACTAAAATTTATAGTAATTTAGGTCTTTCATTCATTCAGTTGTAAATATAAGAAAAAATTTGAATTATTTTTGCATTATAGCTACGAGGTAGGCAACTTAATTTGCATTTTGGTGTAACTTAAGTGCATATCTTCTTAAGGGTATATATCTTCTTAAAGGTCTATACTTCACCTCTTTAAATTATTTTTTGCGCAAATATTATCGCGCAACGCGTCATCGTTGACTTAATTCTTTGCGCAAATCTCTTCGCGCACGACTACATCGTCTGATATTCTAGGTGTCCATTTTAGTACTTAATGAACCTTATGTTGGGTAGGAAGCCATATTTTTGGGGTTTCGACCTAAATTTTGTCAAAGTGCCATTGATTTGATGGTAAGATATTTTAACGCATTATACTAAAAATTAAAACATTTGCTCTTTTCAGGCACTTTTATTTTATTTTCTTTTTACTTTGATTTACACTTTAATTACATCTTAAGTACGCATTTAATTTTACTGTTGCGTACGCTTTCATTTTATGATTGCAATTTGCGTTCAAAAATTCAAGAAAATGCAATAAACGGATTATTTCATTTCATGAAGACAAATTTATAAGAAAAATTCCAGTTTGGGTGTGGTTGACAACATAAAAGCATTGTTATTGCAATATATTGCGCGAAATTGACACAAGGATTACGTCACTGTGGTTTACATTTCTGCATTATTTTTTATAATACCAGGGGTTCTCAAGAAGATTTATTATTTGTAACAGGTATTTAATGTTTTTTTTAGTAATTTAAGGCTATTTTTAAGATATATTTTATTTAACCCTATCATTTTAACTGTAAATAAACATAGTCTGTACATTTTTTTATTTTTTACATTTTGATAAAATTTTTATTGCAAAACTCGTTATAGTTGTTCCGAGCATTATTAAAAATAACTTGGCGTCCGAGATCATTTTATTAGTGTTACATTGCAATTTGTTTTATATTGATGTTCGGTGGAAGTAATCAAGCAGAAATTGAGGCAATTTATCAAATCAAACGATTGAATCGGCCCTACTTTAATTTACCGACTGGGACAAAGGCATTATTTGTGGTGAATGGTTTGTTTCTCTAGTTAGCTTAACGATTTTGTTATGAGAACATTTTTACACTCATTTATTTAAATTTACAAACACTTTATTACTTTATTATATTATTTACATTTTATACGACTACCATTCGACCACTTCATTATAAAATTTTGGACCGAGAGCTAATAATTTAGAAACTTCATTAGGTAATTCGATCAGACTCAAGTTTTTTAACCATTTTATATTTGTTATGTCTACAATTTGATTTTTTCGATAATATAGAGTGTTCGATTATAGAGAATGTTTTGTTTAAAAAATCTGGAACACTGGAACTGTGTCAGGATCTGTAACAAACAAAATACAACCACGTACCACAAAAAATTAAAAAACACCGAATGCGTTTCGATAGCTACGCTATCATCATCAGCGCTCGACCGTGGGTGTATTTTGTTTGTTACAATGTTTTGTTTACTTTTAAATTCTGTTATTATGTGGTTGGGTAAGGTACTAGCTACTGTTTTAGTAAGGTTATCTAATTTCCTATTGATCGTATTAATTCTATTGTTAGTAAACTCTAGTGCTAGCCGTAGTACAGCTTCATTATGTTTAAATGTATACATATTTAATATGTATATTGTGAATAGAAATGTGAACTGCGCTTGTTTTTAGATAACCATGGAAGTAAGATTTCCAATTAAAATAAACATTTTTGTTAAAAAGTTTAATAGTAATGTACTGGGTATAAAGTCCAACACTTCTTTACGTTTGCACCACTGCTTTATAGTATTTTCTGCATGCTGCACACGATTAGACCAAACAGTTCGGTTACATTGCTTCGTTTCACGTTGCAATAACATTTTTGTCTTCATAACCATCTCTTTCAATGTGTATATCATAGTACCCTTTGGCAATTGCATTCACAATCATACATGGCAATCGTAACACTTCATATCCATAGCTTCTCATTATTTCATCTACCTCATACCTTTTCAATATTTGCCGAGATTTAATAACTGAATAAAGTTCAGTTTTGAATAGTGTGGTATCATAACTAATATTTTGTGTTGACCACAAAATCATCTTAGACTTTGTCTAGGACGATGTTGGTACCTTTAGTGTACGGTGTATTGTCCACAATCATTAATGACGGATTTTCTAAATTATTTAGCAAATGCTCAATAACCAATTATTTAAAAAGATCTCCATTCATTTCACCATGCTAATCTTCTTTTAATGATTTTGAAGCAAATAATAGGGATACATTCTCAATAAATCCTGTGATGCAACCCGCGTGAATAACAATAAAGCATTTACGATCATAGCGCTGAGGTTACCGTACAAACTTTTACGTCTTCATCTTGCACGACTAGCCTGGATTTCCTTTTGAGTAGATCCATGTTTCATCCATAAATACTATTTGTTTTCGACTAGGTTTAATTGATCTCTCGAATGTATCCCTTGAGAAAATGATCACATTTCTGCTATATTATGTTTCTCCAATAAAGCTCTACGACTAGAGACTTTTTTGAGCTTGAATCCTAATGCGTGTAATGTACGATTTAAACTTATATCACTTAATAAAACAAGACTATCACGGAGTTCAGTATTTAAAGCTCCAACTGTGACATCTTTTCTGTAAATAAAAGCATTTCATATGTGGGAATATGTATACGTTAGATTGTACTCTCTTTATCCATACCTGTTGTACAATATATTCCTAATTCACTTTTTGGATGGTTCTGGCAGATCGTTTGATTTGTTTTTTTACGAGGTCGTTTTTACCTGGACTGGATAAAATTGGATTAGATCTACTGCGAGACTTAATATTTTTCACTATGGCTGCAGATCTATCCAGAGCATTTGCCACACGCTGTAATTTTGCGATGTTCGGAATAAGTTTACATATTAACGTCTGAAACTGCTCAATAATTTTAAACGAAGTATACGTTACGTCAACAATACAGTGTGATCCAGATTGATTGAAGTGGTCCTCTTACTTCAAAAAAGCTATTCTCCACTTATCTCCTTTAGTGATCCCAACTATTTCCAGTGGTGTACATTTGGATATTACTGATTGGGCGGGAAAAGTTGATGATATGTCAACAATAAATACAGCAAAATTTTAAATGACATAATTAGTCTGTATTTCTTAATTGTTGAACTGCCTCCATCTTAATGTTATTACTAAAAATTCCAATAAGTAAATGGAATGTTTTTATTTCAATTTAGTTTTAATTTGACTGATAACGGAGACAGATTATAATCTCCGAAAGCTTATAATAGGTACTGAAAATTTACTCTATGTTTAATATTCTAGAAGACGGCGTGCACTATGGTATTCTGTAACTCCTCAATATTAACATGACAGAGAATTTCCCTTATAGTTCTCCTAATGTGCTCTAAATATTAAATTTAAATCTTTTATAGTAAATTATAGCTTATTTATTAATTAACCACATGGGATGAATAATTGCTGCAATAATTTAATTACAAAACAACATACCTACTCAATTTTAACAATCAACGTAATTTTAATTTTAAATAAAAATAAAATTGATTTTATTAATCAATTAATTCAAAAATTAAATTTTTACCCAATAATTAAAATAATATTTATCATCAATTGCCTGTCATTAGCAGGAATCTCACCATTTTTAGGTTTTTACCTAAATGATTAAATATTCAAATCATAATTCAAAAATCTATAATTATTATACCAGTGATCATAATCATTTTCACAATAATAATTCATGTATACATCAATATTTCACTACCCGCATATCTAATTAAAGTAATTTCAACAAATTAGATTATTAATCTTAAGTCAAAAATAAGTTATAAGATTGTAATCATTAAATTCAATTTTACTAATAAGGCTCAATGTGTCTTGAAAAAGACAGATATTACGTGAATTACAGGAACAATAAAAAGACAAATAAAACGACAGGAACAGAAGGAAGAAAATTATGACAGTTTATACATACGCACGCTCATGACCCCAGCGGATGAAATTTTTCATAAACAACTTACACTTTCCAGTGTTACAATACATTTTTGATAACAATATGACCATAGCGGAGTTACAAACCATACAATCAAACTGGATCACTCTGTATAAAGAGTCAAAATCCTTTACAAAGATTTTTTGAATTATTTATTTGTTAATTAACCTGTTTTAATTACATTGCAGAAATCATCAAACAATGAACGACATGGGTTCAAAAACGTTAAGAATTATTCTACGTCAGAGTCCCCACCAGTCTAACAACCAGTCTCTGAGTTAGAATTACCGCCAGAAGCCGCTTACGCCTTCCGACGTTTGCAATAAAACAACGAGATGCGCTACAGATGCTCCTTTCCCATGGGTCCATTTTAGGATCGCAGACCGTCCGCGTCTTCTCTCATCATTCTCCGTTGAGTCAACTAGACTCAGTCCGGCTGAACTTATTTCAATACACCAGGGTTTACTGGCATACAACCGTACACATACGCTAGAAAACGACCCCACGCTGGGGGATATTCCCAACGTAGTCTTTTACTTACTCCATTGGAAAGAAAGGCGGACTGCCTGAATTCTGCCGATAACCGGGGTATCAATTAAACAGCGGAATGGGTAGTAGCCCAGAATCTTTTAATTGATAATCAAAACATATTATACACAAACTCACACTAACACGCCACCCCACGCTACTTAAACGACGTGCAGGGAGTCTACAAATCTAAATCAGTACGCCGCTCGCAATTGGATCACATTTGGGTCGCCCAGTTTCGTTAATTACGAGAACCTTACGTAAAACAGTAAGTATTACATTTCAATCTCACCTAACGTAATTACCAGTTTAAAATAAGTTTCGTTTGAAGCAATACTTCTTGCTGAAACCGCTTTCCTAACCGTTCGCTCATCGTGAGATATCCAGAGGATAGTACAAATCCTGATTTAACACCTTTGTTAAATGGCGACGCACGTAGAACGTTCCGTTATCCTCTCAGCCTGTTTATTTAACAGTTCTGAATACCGAAATATCCCGGTGATTCAAAGGTCTTACGCCGTCCCCAGCTGGAGAAAACTTTACTTTTTATCGAAAGTCCTGACAAAGTGTATATTCCAGATTACGGTAACCCAGAATTAAAGAAGTAATCTTTCTTCAGTCATACCGTACCTATGAACGTTTGGTTTATTCTGTATCTCATAAACAATCCTGAAAAACTACATGTTCCTGAAGGTTTAGATACCTTAGGACTCTCCGAGTTGGAGGCACCACAGGTAGCTAGTACAGTCGCTATCTCAGCTAGACGCCCAGAGGGCATCCAAACGGTCAACATATCAGTCGTTTTCGCACCCAATGTATTCAAAACGAAATTATTCATATTTACTAGAGTATATTTTAATCATCTGTAATTACCCTTAAACCAGTAATTACATAGACCACCGTTAAGAAACCCCTGTAAATATTTGATTCGTTTTAATTTTCTTTCGTAAATGTTAGAGTTGCATTTATACAATATAAAAAACGAATTCTTTTATAAAATATAAGTACAAAGCAGTCCCTTTAAAATTATTGATTTTCTGTATGACCTAGAAGCAGGTATATCGAAATCGTCTTATCGTCGTAAACACCTGCTCAACGCTAAATCCTCATATCATAACTGTATAAAACCAGTTGCTTTCCACTGGAAACTACCATACAGGCCCGGACTTTAAAATATTAGATTATTTTAAAACAAATAAAATTTCCTTTTGTTTTCACGTTGTATAGGACATTAAGAAGCTGCCTGTCGTTCCTAGATACCGTTACTGCACGTCGCCGACCACAAGCAGAACCGTCCAGCTGGATATTTAGTATACTTGTAATATATGTTTTCGTATGTTATGACCGTGACTCTGGCGCAGTAGTCCCGCTCACAAATATTGCAGCGGGCTAGCAGGAGCGGGATCTGAGTGCCTCAGGTTTGGGCGTTTCTCGCTATACCAGTCGAATGGTTTGAGCCCCAGGATATTCGAAGAGACAAAAAGAGGAGCAAATTACTGGGGCGAATATCCAATTTCCCAGTAACCTAAGTACAAAAAAATATACCACAGAATGGAAACTTAACTTTATTCCGCCCCAAAGGCTATCGCCGTTACTTCGGAGGAGTTCCCCCCTATGTACAATGTTTAATGAATACAGCCTCGTTGAAGCTGGAAATGCACAAGAACTCGATTCCCTTATATAACAAAAAGAAGCATGAACAGTTATGGTTAAATATTGTCAACTTTGAATATAATAAATCTATTTAATTTAATTTGTCATTGACACACATATAGGTAAGCAAACAAGCGTTTGTTCCAAAAAGAACACCAATAAAATGGTCACGTTAATTACTAGAATTAAATTCACATATATTTATTACACGTGTGGGTGTTTGCAATTGCCTTAAGCAGCTCAGTTTAGCGCGAGAACAGTAAAAACTTGCGAAATTCCAAATAATGCTAAGAACCGAAGCTGTAATTAATAATATTGGTAATTAATAATTATTCTGAACATTGATATGTACTGAATTGAGATGATATATGGCTCTAGGAAATATATTGCCTTTATATTAAAAACAGTAAACTAGAAAGAAATGGTTAGTTACACTGAATCAACAAAGCCATGTGTGAAGCGCATTACCTATTTCAATACTTAAGCAAAAATGTTACAATTGCCACTTCGCAAGAGAGAGACAAAATATTTAGAATTTTATGTAAAAAAATTAAGGTAGGTATATACATATGTTGAATCATTAAACCACTTATAGTTCCTTTATTAGTACGATAACAGGTGAAAGAATACTTGCTTGTTCGTTTCCTAGGTGCGGTAAATCCTTGCTGGTGCAATCCCAAATCTCAATCAATTATTTTCATAAATGGCAGGTCATAAGGTTAACCACTATTGATAAGTGAATTTCGTTCTTGCTAGTTCCCGATGACATTAAGCTTTCTAGCAAACCGTAGTAGAAATTAAGGGTTTCAATCGACCATTAATCTGATGTAGTATCACTCAGACAAGACAAACAAACCGCCTAAAAGATTATTAATAATAATTAACTATTTCAAACAAGTGATTACTCACGTGACATTATAATGGATAAAAAGCAAAAGCTCCATTGGGAAGAAAGATTTAATGCGTAACAAACCATCGAAGAATCACATTACTTTCGATTTTAATCAAATAACATAACGCCACAATTGTATGAATTACAATGTTAAATTGATGTTTCCTTTAACACATCAGTCTGAAGACGCGGTTTTCCAGAAAAGACAAATTGTTAAGAACGTTACAAAACAGGTATCAAGTGAATTTCGGAAAATGGATACGAGAGGGCGCTTTAGTTGGGCAGTAGCGTGTTGCGAATGTAGTAAACAGTGACAAATTAAAAAAGATAATGAACGTCATTTATTGAGAACCAGTAAACCATCAAAGCAATGTTAAAGTCTATAACAATTAAATTCAGAATAATCATCAAAGGATTTACTGACGTAAAATATAAGGTAAAAATGAGCATGCCCATTTAATGCGTTAAATTGTGAAAAATAATTACCATAATACGACGTTTAAACTGACTGAGGCATGAAAAGTAGCCTACACACCAGGAAATATAAACTGAATATTGAATACTAACAAAATCATGTGAGAAATGTAAGTGAAGTTATGCTGCATAAAACGAAGTGTTACAATGTTATTTCAGCATCTGATTTGTTTTTATTCGTTCATATGTAAATATTTAAGATAGTTTTAAATATGAATATCCAGATAATGTAATGAATAAGAACAATATATGTACAAAACCCTTTTGAGTTCATTGTTCAGTGGGGAAGAATCTGGTAATAAGCGATCAGTCTTAAACGAACGAACTACTTCCTTTTTATTATATAAGAACCGACTTGAGCTATAACCTCGGCAAATAACCTAAAATACAATATAAGAAAAAGGGGCTTACAAAAATAAATTTAAAATACAATTGAGAAAATGTAAATTGTAACTAACTGTTAAAACCTTGATTTACGTTAGTTTTGAAGGTACAAATAGAGGCACTTCAATAAAGTTAATATGAAAATGAAAAAAAAATTGTTAAGGGGTAAAAGCTTTGAAATGTCCTGTTTTCTTTAATAAAAACTACATATAAGTTTTACACATAACTTTTACATCTATTCTATTTTTTAAATATGATGAAGGAAACTACTTCTTAGAGTGGATTTGTTAGATTAAAAAACCTAACTCATTTGTACTAGAATATCTAAGTCTTATAAAAATTATTAAATCAGAAATATACATTAGATTTAGCAAATTATTCTGAAATTCTTGTTAATTTTGAGAATAAACTATAAGCATAAGGAAATAAAATTGACCAAGACCATCTAAATTTGTAAAACTGGGTCATATGACACGTTGATTTTAATATTGTTGGAGATTTAATATATTTAATATATATAATATATAATATATGCTACGCTTTTGGGGGTGACGTTTAAAAATATTTTGGGGGCGAGAACGCAATAGTCTTCATTTTACATCATTTGAATATGTTAGTTTGAAATTCTATAAAATTTTCAAACTTTAAAATTGAAGGTTTTTCGCCGTCAATCATTAAACATTAAAATCTGTAAACCTGTTAGTAATTGCATAATAGATTTAAAAGAGCCTAAATGTCTTATTAAGTGACCTAACCAAATAATAAATATTGTGTACTGCGTTCAGGTTAATGTTTAACAAATATGTGTGATAAAACTCATTGACCTTCAGAAGAGGTAAATAAATGAAATAACATGCTTCACAATTAATTGATTATAGCTAAAAGTTCAGAAGAATTGTTTAAGTTGTAATGAAGTATAAACTTTAATAAATAAGAAGATAAATATTAAACAATGTATGTAAATGTAGTGAATTGGGATAGCATTGCAAATTAAATAGTAAATCTGAAATATACTTAAAATCTTCCGTTACACCTGCAAGCTTTGTAGATCGTGCTTAAAAGATTGATTAGTCAACACCATTTTGTAGTGTATTACTATCTAGACACCTTTGACTGTCACATTTTTCATTAAACGTCAGTTATTAAATTATTATAAGTTTTTGTTATGAACGAATAAGGTCAAAGGTAAATATTTAATTAAAAATTATTATTCATTTTATTAAATACATAAATAAAAAGTTTACCTCGAGTAGGATTTGAACCTACGACCTGTACTTTGCTAGAGTACCGCGCTAATGAACTGCGCCATCAAGATTCAAGCCCCAATCGATGTACATTTTGTCTTTATGTATATAATGATGTAAATTCTAAATATAATGAGATTACAATCAAATTACTTATATTAATGGAATGTGAGCCTGAAAGATTTTTGTTATCTGTTCTTATTTTCCGTTTGTTTGGCAGGCGAAAAACAGTTGTGTGTCACACATGCAGAAAACACTTTAGCCGCAGGCTGCTAAAGGTCATTTTCTGTCCTTGTGACACAATATACTATAGTGTGCTAGATTGCAGGGCTGGTAGGTCATATATAAGAGATTACTGTAGTCACGCAGTGTTTAGAGGTCTTAATGAAAGAATTATTAAGTTATAAACGTGTATTAATCTTCTTATATAAGACTGTTCAAAATTGACATCAGTACAATCATTTAAAAAAAATTCAAATTAAGCAACTACTTGATTAAAAGCTAAATATTATATACTACAACACCCCTTCTCAATGTTTACTTGAACAAAAAATTTATAATTCCGCATAAATGAACTTTTTTGACTTCTTTTTCCCCCAATGGTTTCGTTAAAAAATCTGATAACATATTTTCTGTTGCACAATACTTGTATTCTATCTCTTCTTTCTTCTTAAGTTCGTTTATGAAATTCACACTTGTTCCTGTATGTTCAGTTCTGTCATTTATTTTTTCCATTTCCAACAATTTTAATGCTCCTTGATTATCTTCATAAATTAAATTCTTGTTCAGTTCCTATTGAAAATCTATTATTATTAACCCTTTAATGAATATTGGCTTCCTTACACGCCTCAGTTAAAGCTGTTACTTCAGATTCGGTTGATGACAGACACACGCAGTCTTGCTTCTTGAATTTCCAGCTTATTAAGCCTCCGTTATATTTAAAAAGGAATCCATTATTGGATTTATTGTCGTCTCTCTCATTCGCGCAATCTGCATCCGAGTATCCGTATAGTGTTTTTACTACATCACATGGTCCTGATTTAATATGATAATCTTTTGTTTTTGTTTCAGGTATCTCATAACTACTTTTACTTATTTACAATCTTGTTGTGTTGGTTTACTCAGTTTTCTTCCTAGTATTGTTATAGCAAACTAACTTCTTTTCTCCGACAGAAACTTCACATCCTTCCCGTTGTCTCATATAGATTTCTTCGCCAAGCACAGCACTTAATTCCTGTTTTGAAAGTATAGTGATAAACAAACATATTTTCTTTACCTGCAATCGTTAGTAATATCCTCAAAGTTGCTTGTTTCAAAACTGGAGCAAATATCTCATCATAGTCTTGTCCGAACTTTTGGGTAAAATCGTGTGCTACTATTCTTGCCTTATATCGTTTAGTTTTTCCACTTCTGTCAGTCTTGATTTTAAATACCCATTTGCTACCTGTCCTGTTGGTAATTCAATTATTGACCAAGTATGATTATTTACCATTGATTTCATTTCATCATTCATCGCAGTTTTCCATTTATCTGCATCTGGACTTTCTAAAGTTTCAATTACAGTTTTTGGTTCCAAAATTTCAATTTGTTTATTTTCATTAACAGTAAATAAACATTCGTCCATTCCATATCTCGATGGTGGGATACTTTTATTTTTGAGTTCGGATTTCCTTATTTGAGTATTCTCTTCTACAATTTCATCGTTTGGTTTCTGTGAAGATATATTTCAACTTCGTGTTCATTTCTAACTGAAACATTGTTTGGATTTTGAGTACTATTATGGCTTTCATTCTGGATAAAAATCACAACTAATGATGACTTTATCGGATTCTGTATCTAATAGCCTATAATCTTTTGTACCATCCTCATATATAATTTTGGAAAATGTGCGTAAGCCTTGGATCCAAAAATTATAAGATGACTAACGTTCGGTTTGCATCCATTCCAGTCCTCATAAGGTATTCTGTTAGTAACTTTGAACAAAAACATGTTTTGTAAATAATTGGCACACATTATTCCATCGCCCCAATACTTATTTTGTAGGTTTCCCTATATTAACATACATCGTACCATTTCAGCCAATGTG
Source organism: Vesta saturnalis (assembly GCA_036346205.1). NCBI lineage: Eukaryota > Metazoa > Arthropoda > Insecta > Coleoptera > Lampyridae > Vesta > Vesta saturnalis. The sequence continues at coordinate 1,350,642 of JARFJB010001603.1, forward strand.
CGACTTTTGCGCTCTGCTATTCCATTTTGCTCAGGGAAGTGTGGAGCTGTTGTTTGCTGCATTATTCCTTGTTGTTTCAGATAATTTTTGACTGCATTACTCGTGAATTCACCACCAGGATCAGATCTCCAGATTTTTGGTTTCTTATTAAATTCTTTCTTTACCATTTCAACGTATTCTTGCAATTTGCTTAGAGTTTCGCTCTTTCTTGACAGTAAGTATACTATTGTGTAGCGACTGAAATCGTCAATAATTGTTAGTATATAACGCTTACCTCCTGGCGTTTCTATGGGCAATGGCCCACATAAGTCACTGTGTACCAAATCTAGTATTTTCGTACTGCTTTGTGTCATTCGTTTTAAGAATGGCTTTCGTGCCATTTTACTTTTTATACATCTTTCACAATTTTGCATCTTCTCACACATTGTTAAATTTGCTCCATATACCATTCCATCTTTTATTTGTTTACTGACAGTTTCTGCATTATAATATTCAAAACGTTTGTGCCATTGATTTAAACACACATTCAAAGCTTTGGTAGTCCATGCACTCATTGCCTTTACTAATGTGCGTTGTAGTTTGTATAATTTTCCATTCGAAATTGCAATACCATAAATTACATTATTTTTCATAATTTCACAGTACTTACCATAAAAATTAACACTGAATCCAATTTGCAACGGGCGTAGTACCCTTAGATACTACTTTTATTTGTTTAACCGGCTCCAAAGAATAAGATTTAAGCTCTTTTAAACCTTTTTATAATATCAACATTATTGAAGAAAATGTAATACCTGAGATGATTATTTTTTATTACGTTTTTTTAAAACTGAATGGATTCACTTTATAAAGATATCATTTTCTAGTAAATTTTTACTTTGCTTACTAATTGATTTCGGTTTGCGTAAATGAATTTTAAGCTTTATGTTTACTAACTACTTTCTTAATTAGTCGCACCGGCTAACTCAAGTTATTATAAAGAAACGATTTCTGTTATCATTGACCAAAATTATATTCATTTCGATTTATTTATCTGGATTCCTATTGAGTTGACCTCTTTCTGCATTTATATATTCAATAATTGTGTAAGCTTGTGATATTAATAATCTTTAGCAATAAAAGTAAATCAAACGTTATTCTCATTTAATTAAATCAACGCGTTATATATAATTATTTGTATAAAAATAAAACCTACAATATAAGATATCCTTCTTAAAACTAACATGTAACAAATAAAATCTTTATCAGAATTAAACAATTGTGTTCGTTTAATTGTGTCAATCAAACGTAAAGTTTCGAGAAATCAAACACAAACAAAAAAGGTTCTTACTTATTTTCGTTGCAACTGATGATATAATTCTGGCGGTTCTTTGTCCGCTGATAAGGGGGTAAGAAAGGTTATAGCCTGCTCTTCCGATGATGTCAGTTGCTGGCACTGTTGTGTAGCTAAATACGCTTCTAATTTTCTTTCATTAATTAATGATTATAGTAAATAATTGTACGATATGTTCCCACTATACAGTTTTTACATAATTGTTCAAATTTAATCACAATCGGCGTACGCAACAAACTGCAAGCGCACTACGGAAAGCCATACTTTCTTTATCAATATTTTTCAGTTATTACACTTTATATACCGATCTATCAATTGGGTCGATTGTCTTATTGTACATTTATCACTCGCTATTAAACCATCAACTTTGAGCACTTTCAATGAGCACTTAAAACGCTATTGTAAACTATTACGCAATCTTTCTCTTACACCCAAATTGCCAATTTTTGTATTTTTTATTATTTTAATATAGAAGTTAATTTTCTATTTCTTCCCTATCACCGTTAATTAATTCTTATTTTGTAATTTTAACACTGTATAGGGCAGCGTGACTATACAATGTCGCTTAGACAGCGAATTCTGATCGCTTATTTTTATGCGACCCTTTCTGCTTGGTTACTTATCGCGACCGTTTGTGTTCGTTCACTGTATCCGACTGACTTAAAAACTTATGATTATAACATCGTCATTTCCTTCCAACACATCAATGCACCTGCAAATGCCGCGTATTTAAATATTTCCAAATTGAATATATAGGAAACTTATTAAAATAAACTCAAGCTTTTCATCTAAACATTAATTACATTCAAATGCTAATAAACAGTTGCCATTTCTTTATCCAGAAAAATAATATATAAATATCTAATCTCGTATAATTTAGAGCGAAATTTTGATTTTTCTAAAGCTCCCGTTACAGTAACCCCCCTTTGTTTTTGAATTAATAACATTCATTCGAAAACAAACATAGAAACCACTTAGCAAGCTTCAACCAAAAAATTTTTTTTCCATTCAAACGGTACAGTGACATTTGGATTTAGATATGGCGGTTGCGTCCTTTCAGTTAGCTTATCTACTAATACTCTATTCCTTCCTTTCCCTACTGTCTCCCTTTGCGTAAATTGTCTGGTGTAATTTTGTTGCAAAAACGGCACCTCGTTTACGATTTTCAGTCCACAATTAAAATAGTTCACTATTCCTGGATTTTCAGAAATTCTTTCTTCAATTTGCTCAATAAATTCTTCAACCTCTCCTGTTCTTCTGGTCCTCGATCTTGTTCATCGCCTTCATTTATTTGCTCGACCGGTGGATTCCCTACTGGAGTTCCGGTTCGTCATTTGCTCGTGGGTTCTTTAATAAATATGCATTTGGGTCACTTTTCCAAAAATTTTGCGTGATATCTTTAGTTCCTAATCCACCCACTAAGTACCTTACTCCTCCTGTTTCTTCATAAAAACTATCCTCACCACTAAGGAATTCTTCATTCGTGGCTTCTTCTACGCGAGTTTTACTTTTCCTGTTGTACACCTTATAGGTCGCCGATATACGGGTCATTCGTTCTTGTATGAATTTAACTTGATAGTCCTTTCCTTAAAAGTTTTTTCGTCCATATTCACTTTGGCTGATTTGTGGCACATCCAACTCATTCCTAATATGACTTCTGGTTCTAATTTCTTGGCTACGAAGAAAGAAAGATATTGTTTACTTTCTCCTAGCGTCATATCTAGCGTCACGCTATATGTTATTTTGCTAATCTTTCCCGTCACTCCCGTATGGTCATTCCTTCTTCCGTGAATGGTACCAAGTCTGGATTTTTTTCTTTTAATTTAATATATACATTTTCCGAAATAATGCATATTTGACTTCCAGTATCAATCACTGTGTTGGCTGACCCCTCCAACTCTCCTTTCAAAAATGGAATGTAGGTTGTTTCTTCTTCTTCATAATCCGCGGTTGAATCATCCTCCTCATCAATTATTTCTTCACTAGGTGAGTATATTTGGTTATTTAATTATTTCTTCACTAGGTTAGTCTATTTGGTTATTTTCTCCTTCGTCATTGTATAGGGCTCTTAAGTTTAAAATGTTTAACGATTGCTGGTGACAGTTTTGGTAATATACCTTCACAAAATTGAGTAGTTGGGTTTGCTCCTCTTTATAAGTCACTTGCGAGGCGAGTGGAGCTTCTCGACTCGACTCACTTAGTGTTCCGATGGCGTCGGTGACGGCGATCTCTCTCTCTCCTCTCCTGAATGTTCGCTATCTCTTTGTCTTCTATTCTCCTCTTGTTTTGGTGGTGGCGATTATTTTCTGGTCCTCATCATCGCCACTCTTCTTCTCGGACCCTCTCTACCTCTGTGGTAGTTCGCGAAGTTCACATTTCTTCTATTATCTGTTCTATCCTTGCTTGTATGGTGTTTTCGCGATTGTAATCGTTCCTGCGGTTATAAAATTCTGTAGATCTATCTTCGTAATTTTCCGATTGTATCCTTTTCAAAATGCTCGTTAGTTGATCAATGGTTTTTGCTCTCGATCCAATTAAAATATTCTCCACATGTCTGGGAAAATGTCTGACTAATGTTTGTACTAGATGTTCCTCTTCGATTGGTGGTTGTAAATATATCGTCTTGCTGACCCAAAACCAAACGTGATCCACATATTTTCCTTGTCTTGGGTTGTATAATCTTGGTGTAGCTAATCTCAATTTAATTTTTTCTTGTACTGATTTTGACCAAAATTGTTTAATCAAACCTTCTTGAAATTGAGCAAAATCCTTCCAATAAAACCGATGTAATTCTGCCCATGCTTTGGCGTTGCCTTCGAATAAGTCCACTGCTGCTCTTATTTTTCCTCCTTCATTTGTCTCCGCTTGGTTGAAGTAGTTTTCTAATGCCTCTACAAAATTCATTGGGTGGATAGTCCTTATATTTCCATCAAGCTTTTTTGGTCGTTGTGGTGCCCAGTGTTCTGATCTGTATACTACTGTGGTCTTTTCTTTTCCTCCAGTTTGCTCCTTTTCGTGCAATTCTTCTTCCAAAGTTATGATAGCTTCTTCATTTTTAGTGATCTTTTGTTCGTATTCTAATACTTTTTCTTCATTTTCTTCTATTTTACACCCTATCTCGCCTATTTGAGCTCTAACGTACTCATCTCTTTCTTCAATTTGTATAATTTTTATATTCTGTATGTACAGTTGCTGATCTGTGTCGCCCTTTTGTTTCTTGATTTCTTCCTTACATTTGATCATTATTTTCTTGTTGCTTTCTCTTAAATTTTCTTCCGTCCGTTCAACTTGATGTCTCATTTCTTCTTTGAAAATTACTTTTAATTCTTTTTGGCTAACTTTTAGATTTGTTTCTATTCTTTTTTCTGTCTTCTCTTGGCTAATAACGTATTCATCATATTCATCATCATGGATTCTTCAGTTTTTTGTTGAATTGGTACTCCCGCTATTAATAAATCTTGTGATTCTTGACTGAATATAAAATTTTCACTTTCCTTCGCGTTTGCCATCTTCTTTGTTTTAGGTATCTCCAATAATTTCCTACCTGGATTTTTAAACCCTGGCCTTAATTCCATAAACAATTTGTAACTTCCTATATAAAATTAAAATAAAAATTCAACTACGCCACTGCTAATTATTAATTTCTACAAATTTTTACGACTATAAAACTAAACATTTTTTTTTTCAATTGTTAATGTTTGTTACTCCACTGGTAATTATTTAAATTTTAATTTATTATACCAATTCATCAGACTTCTATATCTCTTTATGGGTCAATCGATCGTGCCCACCACATTTGACGCCAATTTGCAACGGGCGTAGTACGCTTAGATACTACTTTTATTTCTCTAACCGGCTCCAAAGAATAAGATTTAAGCTCTTTTAAACCTTTTTATAATATCAACATTATTGAAGAAAATGTAATACCTGAGATGATTGTTTTTTATTACATTTTATTAAAACGTAATGGATTCAATTTATAAAGATATTTTCTAGTAAATGTTTACTTTGGTTACTAATTAATTTCGGTTTCCGTAAATTAATTTTAAGCTTTATGTTTACTAACTACTTTCTTAATTAGTCGCACCGGCTAACTCAAGTTATTATAAAGAAACGATTTCTGTTATCATTGACCAAAATTATATTCATTTCGATTTATTTATCTGGATTCCTATTGCGTTGACCTCTTTCTGCATTGTATATATATATATATATATATATATATATATATATATATATATATATATATATTAATCAATAAAAGTAAATCAAATGTTATACTCATTTCATTAAATTCTAATTATGAACGAAAATGCATCAACGCGTTGTTAATAATTATTTGTATAAATATCAGACGTATAATATAAGATAACCTTCTTAAAACTAACATATAACAAATAAAATCTTTATCAGAATTAAACAATTGTGGTCGTTTAATTGTGACAGTCAAATGTAAAGTTTCGAGAAATCAAACACAAAAAAGTTCTATTTATTAACATAAATTAACATAAACAAATTGGTTGCAACTGATGATGTAATGCTGGCGTTTCTTTGTCCGCTGATAAGGGGCTTAGAAAGGTTAGAGCCTGCTCTTCTGATGATGTCACCTGCTGGCACCCTGGGACCGCTTCTCTATTGTTGTCCTTTATCTTTCCTGATACTGTTGTGTAGCTAAATACGCTTCTAATTTTCTTTCATAAATTAATGATTATAGTAAATAATTGTTCGATATGTTGCCACTATACAGTTTTTACATAATTGTGCAAATTTAATCACAAACGGCGTACGCAACAAACTGCAAGCGCACTACGGAAAGCCATACTTTCTTTATCAATGTTTTTTAGTTATTACACTTTATATACCGATCTATCAATTGGGTCGATTGTCTTATTGCACATCTATCACTCGCTATTAAGCCATCAACTTGAGCAATTTCAATGAGCACTTAAAACGCTATTGTAAACTATTACGCAATCTTTCTATTACACCCAAATTGCCAACTTTTTCATTTTTTATTATTTTAATATAGAAGGTAATTTTCTATTTCTTCCTTATCACCGTTAATTAATTCTTATTTTGTAATTTTAACACTGTGTAGGGCAGCGTGATTATACAATGTCGCTTAGACTGCGAATTCCGATCGCCTATTTTTTATGCGACCATTTCTGTTTCTCTTACTTATCGCGACCATTTGTATTCGCTCACTGTATCCGACTGACTTAAAAACTTATGATTATAACTAACACATCAATGCACTTGCAAATGCCGGTATTTAAATATTTCCATATTGAATATAATTATAGAAAACTTATTAAAATAAACACAAGCTTTTCATCTAAATAATAATTACATTCAAATACAAATAAACAATAACCATTTCTTTATCCAGAAAAATAATATATAAATATCTAATCTCGTATAATTTAGCGCGAAATTTTGATTTTTCTAAAGCTCCCATTACAAGGTTCGCTTAATTTCTTGACTGATAGCAAACTATTTGATAGTGTTGGAACATATAGAACATTATTAACATTTATATTTATCTTTTTCCCATCTTTGATAATACATTTTAATAGTATTTCACCTTTACCACGAGCCATTACTGTATGCTATTAGTTTCAATATCAGAATAATTTGAAAAATAGGATTCATTGTTTGTAATATGAATGCTTTCTCCAGAGTCTATATACCAATCATCACTTTTGACCTCTGTGTCTTTAATCTGAAAACATATATGTGAATTTCCATCTTCATTCCAATCTTCTTTTGGCTCTTCATTCACCATATCGCTTTTACTCTTCTTCTTCTTCAGGAAATAGCAGTTTTCTTTATGTCACCAGGTTTGTGGCAATAATCACATGTTAGTTTCCCCTGTTTTTGGGTATACTTCTACCACCATTATTATGCTTCCTTTTTCATATTCTTATATTAATTTTTGTTTCACCACTTCTAAATTTAAATCATCTTCAGGCCTTTCTTCAAGTGCGGTAACCAGATATGCACAACTTTCAGGTAAACTACTCAATAAAAAGCAACCATTGATTCGTCTTTCAAGTACCCACCGAGTGCTGCAAGTTGGTTATTTAAATCCAACATCATACTTATATGTGCTTCCATGTCACCCCCTTCTTGCAGGGTTGTTCTACAAAGCTTCTTAAGCAGAAATACTTTACTAGTGTGTGTCGACTTCTGATGGTGTGCTTCTAATTTCTTCCGGGCTTCTTTGGTTGTTTTTGCATCTCTCACGTGTATTACTTGATTAACCTCAATTAGCAATCCGATTGTTGCTCTTGTCTTCGAATCTTATTTGTCCATGCGGTTGTTATGGAGTCTGGTGCCTGTGATATTATTACTCCCCATAGCTCTTCTCTTAATAACAACAATTCCATTTTATATTTCCAAAGCTGACAGTTGCTACCATTTAATTTTGTGATACTTAATTTGGTTTCCATTTTTTTTATAACTTTCTTTAGTTGCCTCCATAACTTCCTGTTTACAGTTCTGGGCCTATAACCTGTTGTCACGCAGTGTTTAGAGGTCTTAATGAAAGAATTATTAACTTACAAACGTGTATTAATCTTCGTATATCAGACTGTTCAAAATTGACATCAACACAATCATAAAAGAAATTCAAATTAAGCAACTACTTGATTAAAAGCTAAATATTGTATACTACAATTACACCGTATATGTCTATGTGATCATGTAATAAATTTGTTGTAATTGTACTTAATCTTTAATTTGAAATTTTGGTAGTTAGATTTTATGCTAGTTATCATTTATTCCATCTAGTACAAATTAAAGTAGATAGCACCATTATATGAAGTTGGAAAGAGACACATAGTCTAACTTGGGTAATGGTGGTAAGAATTCCAGCTATGCTCAAGATGATAGTTACATAAATAATTACATAAACATTTTTGGCAGTTAATATGCAAGGAATTAGTACAGATTTTTCATTACTTCAATTACTTTATTTATTTATTTTTTGTTTAACAAGTTATTTCACAAATTAAATTAAAGGCACATTACCTGTAGTGGATAGGGTCCAATAATTAATATTTGCATATACTTGTATCAATGCCTGATATTGGTAATAGCTTCCTCAAAGGAAAAGTCAGGTTTATTAAGGTTTTATGTTGTTTGGCTTATTCAATATGTTATAAATTTGTTGCCAACGTTTCATTACAATTTGTCAAAATGTATGGGCACAGAACTGCCAAAGTTTCCCTACAATTTGGTGCCAAGTGTGAGGTTTGTTTCACAACAATTTGTCGCCCAAGGTAAAGGCACAGTTTTTCCGCTCAGCGAGACATTACAATTCGTCGCCCAATGTGGTGGCGAAAGATTAACACTTTAAGTTTTAGCTTTTTTTTTTCAACGGAAATTAAGAAGGTGTCATTACAATTTAGTGCCCAACACGTGGGGCTTGATTTGCTTGAATCATGACAGTATGTGTGGCAGGAATTTGATAATTAGTAACCCGTTGTCGTAGTAATACCTTAACCCAAGGCAGACGAGATATTTACAAATATTATTGTAAATACATTTATATCATAATATTCACATTCTTAATATAATTTACAAATGAAGAACAAATAAAGTATATTACATTATACGCAAGGTAACAAACAGTTTTTACTGACTCGAGGAGATTACAAGATCGTCTAACCAATGAACTTCTACTCTAGCCAGTAAAAACCTATTTACGATGCTAATGTAAAATAATGTCTATTACATAATTAACATGGTAAATAGTAAAAACCTAATAATGTAAATAGTATATTAAAAACCGCACAGGGAAGAGCTTCACTACAGCCGAGCAGTAATGAAGCCTTCCTGCAAGGTTTGTATATTATTTTATTCGCAATCATCCAATGTTAAAAATAACAATTTACTAAACATTCTGAATAATAAATATCCTAATGTAACAAATATAAAGCAAAGTGAGCTGGGCGTGAAAATAAATACATAAAATTATAACTGTCAAATTGTAAAAAAGTTTTAACTATGAAAATCCAAAAAAAGATTCTTAATTGCTGCTGTTATGTCATGAAATTGACAGATTACAATATGAAGGCGAATAAATACTGTTACACTATTAGTGCGGTAAATAGGTTAATGCTGGTGAGAGAAGTTCGTTGGCGAGCCGTTAGACGAGCCTGTGGTCTCGAGCCAGTAAAAACTGTTACCTTGCATATAATGTATTACAATTCATTCGTAAATTATATTAAAAATGTGAATTCATGATACAAATTTATTTGTAATGACATTTCTCAATATCTCGTCTGCCGTGGCTTCAAGTAATACTATAACAGGATACAAATTACGGTCACACATACGTACACATGCTATTAATGACAGTTTCGTATACCCAACTTGACATTTGCTTATTAAGTTTTGTTTTTCTAACAGCCGTTAGTAGCAACTAGTTTCTCTTGTATGCGAATGTTTGGCTTAAGCATAAGGTTAACGTTTTCTGGTATTGAGTCTTATATGTCATTATATATTTTTAATAAATGTATTTTTATTTCTGGTGTAAGTGATACCGTCTGCACCGGGAGCTCTGCCTTTATTTATTTAAAGCTTTTTCCATTTCTAGATAGGTTCAGATTTATTTTTATTGCATTGAAATGCATTGGAATGTTGCATATCGCATGAGACATCTTGATAGTATTTTACAAGTTGGTTAAAAATAATTACAGGGTCATTTATTACCTTCTCCAATTTTAACGATGATAGCGCTGATGGTGCTTGTGTTGCCGTAATACTTTTGACCTTACGCCACGCTTCTTTACATCTGGTGAAGACGTTAATTGAAGATGTGTATTCCCGTAAAAATTTCAATTGTGCAAAACGTTTCGGATTTCTTTGTCTTGCTTGGGCTTGCTTAAATGCTGTTAAGTTTTCAGTGGTTCGGTATTTTTTATATACATGCAGGAGCTTCTTCTTTTCATTATTAATTATACCTATTTCACGTGACCACGAGGGAACTAGACGATTTCCGTTTATATTACATTTTCTAGGTACGGTTAATGAGGCAGCGTGATCATTTACTTTTGTGAGGGCTTTTATTGCATCATCTTTTTGATGTACTGATGGGTTAGTTGTAAGGATTGCAGATAATAATACTAGTCCGCTTTAGCTGTATTCCATCTCGGCAATGTTTTGTACGCATTTTTTTCCTTCGAGGATTAATAACAATTGGATAGTGATCGATGTGGTGAAGATCTATGACGATCCAGGAAAGTTTTAAGGATAGAGATGGTGCCCAAGTGATAGATCAATATAACTCATACTGCCCGTTGATTAATTCAAATGCGTTTTCTGTCCGTTGTTAGTAATACTCAGTAAAATCAAAAATAAGGGTTTAATTAGCACAAATAAACGCTAGTACTCCACAGCAATATTCAAAACAAACAAAAAACTTGCTTACGTTTCATAGCGACAACCAGGTAAATCAGCAAAAAGGTTTCTGGACCACCCAGTTAGTTGGAACTGTGGTAACAAAATCTAATTAACATTCGTTACCGTCTACCCTCTATGAGATTTTTTCAGGGAGTTTTCCTCATACACATATAACGGCATGATCATTCGGTATACGTACATCAATTGCGGCTATTTAGGCGAATACTGGGTAGTATCGTCCCCCTCTGAATTCTAATTCCATTCATTGCGATCGTATCCTGACCGCACCCCTTCTTACACCCACTGTGCATATATACGTAATGTATATATGTATGTCGGGAATCCAATGTTGTAGCTGAAGGAGCGTGGAAAGCTCGCGCAGCCTGCCCTCCCCTTCGCGGAAGGAATTAAACACGTTACCTTCCTATCCTTTCCTTCTGGACTGGTGCTTTCTGTAAAAGCTTCAAAATATTCGCACGTATTCAAAACAAAATATCGTGCTGCAAGAGCAATTGTATAGATCATCAAGCTTGTTTACTGGAATTTTACTTTACGTTAAATTTATCATTATTTCTAAAAATCGTAATCTTAATCAAATAAAAAAAAAGCAAAACAAAACAAACCGTGAAATCTCTTATTAATTAATCAACGTTAAAAAAACTCAAACTTAAAGTAATCTTAAACCTTTATTTTAATTACCCCGTTTATCACCATATTGAACACGTAGAAATCGTAAAATCGAAAAATTTTATAATGCAAGTAACAGTGCTCATTGAGTAACCATAATAAACACCCACAGCGTAAAGATCACGAAAGGTAGGGTGAACACGCTTCAGTAATTGATCCGCTAACCTAAAGGGTATCTATACAGTACTATACAACAAAACCAAGCGTGTTCATCTACAATTTTTCAGTGTAACGTTTTGATGTGAATGACTACAATCCGGTGCATACTTTTCCAATTGCAAAATATCGTACACGGCACATTTATTTAAATTCGATTAAAGCGTAAAATTATTCCAAAAGAATTAGGAAGGCAATAAAATCAACACGTTACGTCTTCAATGGTAACGAAAATGTTACTGTTAACCGACGAACTCCAGCACAAAAGTTAAAAGGGTAAACTTCCTCAAGATATCTTCAAGTAACACTAGCAATACTGCCTGAAAACAAGCTGACACGTTATTAACTATGGGGAATCCATTAACCGCTTTGTGAGACCAGAAAATTTTGCGCGACAACAAACTTAAGCTGTAAAAAAACATTTCATATTATGTTTATTAAATTTTTTACAACAAAACGCTTCCATTTCCTTTCAACGAAACCTCAATAGCAACATTTTAAAATAGTATACACGGAAAGCTAACATTTAATTAAAATTTTTCCATGCGATATCCAAATAAGTCATTAAACAATATTTTACGTCAAATTCAACCACACGTGACAGTACACCTAACCAATCAAAAATTAATACTTATTGCAGGAAAAACGGTAAACTTCACTCACCTTCAAAACTGATATATTACTACCTTGTTTATGAAACATGGATAATCATGTGCCTCATCAACAAATTCTATGAGTTCTTTAGCTTTTTGGAAAATGTTCCACAGCCATAAAGTTCTTTACTCAAAATCAAAAAACCCACTTAATAAAGAATTGACAGTGTATCTAAATTAGTAAACTTACCACTTGTTGAAAATAGGCAATAAAAAGAGTTTTCTTAATCATTCCTACGCAATCATTAATTTGCTGCTATGTATCAAAATCTGAATATGATTTTTTTAACGCATTCCGGATTTGCTTGGAAGGGCAAGGCCATTTCCAACACTTTTAATAACGTTATTTCCAAATTTAAGGACTTTTAATCAAAATTTATGCTTTTTGATAAACAAATATTTTGTAACCCTTCACAACAAACCGTCCCCCTAGCAAGTGTGGTTGAACTTGAATCTTTTTTAATGTTTGTATATTTGGATATCATTTGTATAATTTTAAATAAATGTAAGTTTTCCGTATATACTATTTTAAACTGTTGCTATCGTAATTTTGTTAAAAGGAAATGGATTCCTTTCGAGAATATAAGAAATATGTATAATAATATTAAGTGTTTTTCGGTCTGAATTGATTTTTATATCGCGCTGATTGTTTTGGGTCTCGCAAAGCAGATCGTGGATAATAGGGTTTGTTAGTGGGAAACAGAATGTTGGTTATCTCAATTCTAGTTATCGAGTTTTGGTCGACACACGTTGGTCTGAAAATGTTGTTTGTTTTGTGAGAAACGTCTAGTTTGCATTTTTAGTATAAACCTTTTGGTAGAAGTGGTTAGAGGACGCCATTTTAGCAGGGTAAGCGGTTTCGATTTTGATTCTTACTAGTTAGTTTGTAAGAGAGTTCATTGCGAGAGGCTGATGATGTAGACAGAACCAATTAATGCATCGGGTGCTATCTTGAAGATATCGTAAAGAAGCTAACCTTTCGCTGTTGTGACTAATCCAATCACGCCGGGGTAATATTGTGTTTGTGTTCGTCGACTTAGATGGACATTATCGTATCCATCAAGTTGGGAAAGTGTTTACGTTAGTGCTTCCCGATGGGTTGGATTAGTTCACGCTTGTAGTGGAGTAAAATAATTATAGATATTGTACTTTGTTTTTTTTGCGTTCTTGTAAAATCTTGGCCGGAACTGTCATTAATCATTACGTTGTACCCACGGCCTATTTAAAAATACACAATAAATTGCTTCTATATAATCATTGGTAAAGAATGTTGTATGTATATAACGAATAGTTACGTACAATTATGTTATCATTTGTGTTGATAAAACCAAGTGAAGCAGTTGATAAAAGACGTCTGGACTAAGTTAATTACTTCGCTGTTCCTTTGCGATTGTGAATTAAAAGAATTGGTTAATTTACCTGACGATACTAAGAGTTTTCGTTTACTGCTTTAGTTTAGAATTGAAGATACAACTGGTACTTTCCGATCAATTAACGAAGCAGTCAATTGTACGAGAATTGAAATATGTGCAAATTTAAGGTAGTTACTTTTCTGTCTTGGGATTTCAGCAAGAGTTGTGAACTGTATTCAGATAAGCGGATGACCACGCTTTATATTGCATAGAACCGTACAACGTCCTTCAGGCTACCGGACACAATTACGGAAGCGTATTCATTCTATCTGATGATCTCCAGACTATTGTGTGTTATTATTCTGCACTGATATTTACATTTTAAAAGTTGTTGAATGTATGTTTTCTACGTGTTCAATATGATGATAATCGGGATAATTAAAATTACGGTTTAAGATTATTTGATTTTGGAATTTGGAATTTTCAAGCTTCAACCAACTAAGTACATTTGTTATTGAAATTTTAAGTAAAAAAGATTACATATCATTTCCTTCGGAAGCGAATTTATTTGTTTTTTTACATTAAAATAATTGTACACATTATTTAGTGAATAGTATTTTTGTTGTTAGTATTATAGTATACAGTTTTAATGATTTTAGGCGTATTATTTCACTATTGGACCACAGTGCTCTCAGTATTTACGGTTCACATAAATTAATAGCTCTGATCCTCCGTTGTGACTGTATAACGACAATTTCTACCACAAACAGGAGCCGCGTGTTTACAACAGCACAAGAAAACAGTCGCGTTAATGCGTTGGCCAACTAGATCACCAGATCTAATACCTTGTGATTTTTTCTTGTGGGGATTTTGTCACGTGGTCGTGATTTTATCGAATATTTGCCGTTAGTTTCAAAATTATAAGTTGTTCATTAATACCGGGCTTCTGAAATGTAGTATAAGTTCAAGAAACTGAAGTTGATAACGCATATATTCTTGGGAGCTTTTAGATTGTAATGTTTTTTCTTTTACGTATTTGAAAGTATTCGAAATTTTTACAAATGGTAATCGCCTTTAGAATGCCTATTTTGAGAACGAAATAAAGTTTTTACTTTGTTTATCAGGTTTAGATTGGTGTCTAAATTAAGATTTGGTTTACGTATGGGTAACGATAGGTAGTGAAATCCTTTTTACTAATTTGGTTGAGAATTGATTTCTTTGTAAATAATGATCGTTGGTATTTTCTTAAATTTGGTTAATTACATTTATTGTCGTTAAAATTGCGTCCATGGAAAAGTTAATTGGCGTATTAAAATTATTACTTTGTATTCAAATACAGTGTAGAAAAGCATATATCGCAGTTCTTAAGAATGTTTAAGGGGACAGGTTGACGGGAGTTTTCGACCAAATTGTTGGTCTTAAACAAAGAGTTTTGCTTTTAGACACTAGGCGTGAAGGACTAGCGTCATAGTGAAATCATCAAATTATAGGGTATCGATTACATTGATAGCACCCGATTGTTGTGAAGTGTTTTTTTGGTGATTTTCCCGTCGGCTTTCAAGTTTAGTTCATTTGGTGCGCATTAGAAATTTTAAGTAATCCTTTTTGTGATTAGTTAATTAAGAGGAAGGGAAATAAGAGTTCAATGTGGCGGTAAGTGAGCTATGGACGAGCTACCACCGCTGGTGAATGAGCGTGGAACGGCGTTACCTCAAATCCGTGTTGAAAGAACTTCCGTGGGAAGGGACAGTTTTCCCCTTTGAAGAGATTTTATTGTGTCGTTTCAACCAACATGAGATTGATTTATCGTGAAGTGCAGTTTGTCCAAAGGGAGTTTGGTCGAGGATCCAAGAAGAAGGTGTCGAGCGTTAATTCTAGTGTTCTTCCTGTTCTATGGAGTAGTTATCGCTTTTGTGCTAAAGAAATTACACATCCGTACCTAATTTCCAAACATTAAGTTCATCGCTCGTCGGTAACGGAAAACTCGCTGTACATATTTAAGCTTTTTGTGTTGTTAAAGAAAATAATATGTGTCGTTCAGAACTATTACATAAATAGGGAGTAAAGTTAACAAGCAACGTGTAAGTATATACAATAGTGTACGATACAACCAATTGAGTTATTATTCATTCGTGATTCAGACATTAAATTGACGCGCCGTATTCCTTCTCAAAGTGCGTCATACTGGGAGATTCGAGCGTAGTTACAACGTCGATCACCTCAACGAAGCGGCTATAGGGTTCATCCGCTGGGTTTCCACCAGGTGACGGTATAACGAAACGGGTTAATTCAAGGAGCCAATTCATATAAAGGCTGATAAAAGTTAAGGTAATCATTTCCGTTCATACTGCTGCTGTGTGTTGACAATTTTTAATAAAGTATTGTGTTTTTTTTTGTATGTGCTAACGGTTGAATACGCTGTCCTGTAGGATCAATTTGTGTAATATTTTACCGTTCGAAGTTTAAGGCAAGCGTTTTCATCTGTATTATGATCCAAATTTACATCTGTTGGATTGACCATTTTGTACCGAAATTTTATGTGACGATTGCGTTCAAAAGGAATGCAGAATATTTGTTAAAACCATTTGTCACCTGGGCATACGAGTAATATTTGCAGTAATTTAGTAAAGGCAGATGTTGAAACTAGGTAGTATCACTGGGTTTTAAGTAGCAGAAGTAATCTAACTTGTGTGGAAAATCTCCGAGGTGGTTCTTTTATAATACATCTGTATAGGTTAATGAACTTGTATTTTTTTTTAATGTAAATTCAGGTGTGAACACCATTTCATATACACCACGTTATTTACGCGCAATTTTAAGTGTTTGTTTTGTTATTTATATGAGATAATCTAACTGACGTTTTTTTTTTTTTTGTTGTTTTGAGTAAAGTAATTACGTTCAAAAGATTACCAATTGATTGTTTTAGTCATAACGTAATATTTAAACAAAGATGCGTTAATGCATTCCTTTATGAACTTGAGCATATTTTGCAGCGAATTGATTTATATAATTTCAAGTGGGTGTGAAAATTGAATTGAAGTGTTTTCTATTCCTTGAATTATAATTTCATTGAAAGTTAGATTTATTAAGTAAAGTAACGTAACAACAAAATTACCGTTTTTTAAGCAGATTAGTGACGACACGTAATTATTTAAGATAAACGTGCACTACTTTTGTAGACTTATAGGTACAACAAAAATCTGAAGGTCCTGGGACCGCCCGTGATTACCTCCAAAGGTAAGCAAGTTATGTAGGCATTTAGACGAGCTGTGAATCTTCGTAATTAGTTATTTCAAGCCCGATTATGTAATTTCAAATACTCTGGCGCCCTTTTCGGTTTTATGTCAACCTCAACCCCTATTGTGACTTATTTATAGCAAGCTATCCTATTGTGCGCAAAATTAAGTAACACTTTACCCACCCTACCAACTGAGCAGTCGAGCAAACCCCCAATTTTACCTGTTATTCCCTTCTACTGCCAGTTTATACGGTAACAATTTGTACCTCTACACCCCCGTAATCTTCAATAACTTCGCGGCCGTATCACCACAGCTGTGGCATTGATTGATCGTGACGTGCTGACACTTGTGTGGAATGATTTGATTATTGGTTAGATGTTTCTGTATCAGCCATGGTGCACACATTGGGCATTTGTGATGTGTGAAAAAAACTTGGAGCGTTTTTGGTTCTATTACCATAAGAGTTATAATGATCCGTTGTATTGTTTGTTTATAATTAAATTTTAAAATGTTTCACGGAATTATGAAAGACTCTGTATAATTAAATATTTTCCAATTTAGTAAAAAGTGAGATTAAAAAGCATTAATGCTATTAGATTTTTTAAATATTTTTAATGTGAACTTTTATATTACTAAGTCCTAACCCCTTATAACCTAAGATTTATATGATAGCTTCGTAGTCATCTACATATAAGGAGAATAAAGTTAGTGCAATACATCTGTAATTTTTAACCAGTATCCATGCTTTTTAGTATCTACCCGTATATCCGTAAAAACAGCACCAAAAAAGGATACACAGTGAATACAACTAAAATAATCTATGTTGTTATTACAAGTTTTTGTTATGAACGCACAAGTTCAAAGGTAAATATGTAATTAAAAATTATTATTAATTTTATTAAATACATAAATAAAAGGTTTACCTCGAGTAGGATTTGAACCTACGACCTGTACTTTGTTACAGTACCGCGCAAAGTGCAGATCGTAGGTTCAAATCCTACTCGAGGTAAACTTTTTATTTATGTATTTAATAAAATTAATAATAATTTTTAATCTATGTTGTTCATTGAACGAATATGAAGCTTAATTTTCTTAAAGGACATTTACAGGAAATTTAATTTGCTTTTCGGACACAATAATAATTACAATTTAGAATGTACTAGTAGTTAGTTAAATTATTGAATTATGCAACATATGTGAATTATAATCAAAAAATGACATATGCAATCATAAGGACTTTTGGGCGTCCAAATATGCTGGCCCCCATAAATAAATGAACACACAGTAAACTCTGATGTATTTTAATGAAATTTTCAGGAAACATGTATTTTATTCCTATTAATAAACGATGAAAATTTTAGCAAGGTATAAATATTGTTAACACTAATAATGCGTCCACCCTTCTCTGTTTCTCACACATTCAGCTAGCCGATTAGGCATAGTTGAAATGAGTGAATCTATGCTAACCTAAGATATACTATCCCACGCTTCTAAAATCCGTTGTTGAAGGATATATACATTGTTTGGAAGTGGCTGTAGATCATTTATTGCCTGTCCTTGCATATCCCACAAATTCACGATTGGTGACAAGTCTGATGAACGAGAAGGCCATGGAAGCAGCTCAACATTAGCAGTATTTAGAAACTTCATAGCAACCTATGCGGTATGCGGCCGCGCATTATTTTACTGAACAATTGGATTTTCAATTTCTTGCAGCTAGGGCAGTAATACTGGTTCAAGAACGTTGTTAATGTACCGATTTGCATTTAACGTTCTCTCTATAACTACTAGAGATCTGCTTCCATAGCAGACCCCCCCCCCCACCATCACACCTTTAGTGAGAGCAGAATGTCGTTGTAAAGAAAACTGGAAATTGCGTCTGGGACCATCATTAGCCCTTGAACAAAATCGAGACTCGTCACTAAAATTACTTGATGCACAGCACATTTCAATGCAACCTCTCGTTACACCATTTCCGCCGTGCAGTATGATGGCGCGGAGAGGTAAACAAAGCAATGGTCGGTATGATCTGAGTCCAAAAGATGGAATTCTTCGATACGTCGATCGTAAGGAGATTTGATGATCAGTTAATCCTCTTCATCTATTACAAATTTCCCTTGTTGATGAAAAACGATCCCGAAGAACTACATGCCGAAGAGTACGATCTTCACGATCAGTAGTGCGTATAGGACGTCCGGGACGCAAACGTCGCCGTCGTTATCTTCTGACCATCTTCGCCAACATAAAGAAATTGTGGCGACACTGCGCACCACGCGAGTGGCAAAATCATGAATTGATAATCCACTTTCTCGTGGCCCGATTATTCTGCCACGTTCCAACTCGGTTAACTGACGGAAATTTGCACGATGTGGTATAGGAGGCATTATCTCAACTTTAATGTGTTTAGTTATTAAGCTTACAAATAGGCTTAACATTGACACTGTAGTAACTAATGTCAAATGAAAGGAAAGAATTTTTGTTCCATTGTCGATGATTACTTGATTAATCTTTATTGTATCTTGCTCAAATGTTCATCGTTTCTTAATAGGAATAAAATACACGTTTTCTGAAAATTTCATTAAAATACACCAACGTTTACTGGGTGTTCATTTATTTCTAGCGGTCAGTATATAATGTGAAATTGAGCCAAAACAGCGTTGACTTACGCATAATATAATCAAAAATTGTCTATACTGACCGAGTACTAATAGTTAATTAACTCTATAAAATAGTACAGCCTACATACCTACTGTATACAAATTCCATTCCTTCCAAGAATACTAGTAATCATGATACACAAATAAGTGCCTACCTCAGAATAATATCCAATATGTTGGAACGCTTCACTCAATTTTTTAGTAGAACAAATTTAATGCTCTTTCAATCTCAAAGCTAACAAATGCAAACGGTTATTCCTACAAGCCTTTTATTTTTCAATTTTGAATCGGGTTTGTTCTGAGCTATGTGAACTCTTTACATTGTAACAAATATAAAGGTTGAATTGTTTTGTTACCTTTATTACATTTTTTTAGTCTCATAGATAAATATTCTCTCCGAAATATCAAAGGTACATCATATTTATTTTACTTTCTATTGATTTACTGTCTTCTTAGCGTTTTGATACTTAATAGAAGTATTTCATAAATTGCAATACAAGGTTTAACAGATCAAAAACATTTATGAGATGTGCATAGGTTACACGGAAAATTAAAATACTGGGCACTATGCTGGAACTTATAACAGAAATATGCATTTCTTTAAAATCGGTGCTTGAGTACAATGTACTTGAAAAGCAAAGATTGAGATTTATGCTTTTGTAATTCGAAAAATTATTACCCTCTAGAATAAATCATTTTAAAGATGTATGGAATTTCTCATTGTTGTTAGTGTTATTACACACCGAATAGCAGTTTTTATCTTTTGCTATTTTTATTAATATTAAGAATAATAATATTCTACTTGACGTTTAAATATAACCTTTACTTGATACCAATATTAGTTCTGTCGTAAAAATTAATAAAACACCATTTCAATTTTTTTATGTATACACATGAGCACACACGCTCGTACGCACACGCACGTACACACGCACACGCACACGCACACGCATAGGCACACGCACACCAACACGCAAGCGCACGCGCACGCGCGCCCGTACGCGCTCGCGCGCAAGCACAAGCACAATCACAAGCACAAGCACAGCAGAAGAAAAAGCACAAGCACAAGCTAAACCAGAAGCAGAAACACAGCCACATGCACACGCACAGGAACAGACACAGGCACAGGCACAGGAACAGGCACAGGCGCAGGCACAGGACCGCACAGGCACAGGCACAGGCACAGGCACAAGCACAGGCACAGGCACAGGCACAGACACAGGCACAGGCACAGGCACATGCACATGCACAGGCACAGGCACAGGCACAGGCACAGGCGCAGGCGCGGGCGCAGGCACAGGCTCAGGCACAGGCACAGGACACAGGCACAAGCACAGGCACAGGCACAGGCACAGAAGCAGGCACAGACATAGGCTAGGCACAGGCACAGGCACAGACGTAGGCACAGGTACAGGCACATGCACAGGCACACGCACACGAACGCGCTTACGCACACGAACTCGCACACGGACTCGCACACGCACTCGCACACGCACTCGCATACGCACACGCACTCTCACACGCACTCGCACACGCACTCGCACACGCACTTGCACACGCATTAACTTTATTTGTAACTTTATTCGACATAAGCTTCGACTTTCCACACAGGGTGAGTAGTTTCTTCAAATAATTTAAACCTTGTCTTAATACACTTACTTAAGGACGAAGTGACAACCGCGCAAATTCTTCAACTCAACTTAGATAGATGGCGTCTCAAAAATAACATTTTTCTTTCATTTCCGGTCTCTAAAAATATAATGGAACTACGCTTCAAAGGCATATGTTAAAAGTGTCGGTACTTACTATAATTTTAATTATAATACAGTTATAACTGGATTTTTCATCGCACACTTAAGTTTGTGAAGACCATTTCTTTCGTTTCTAAGTGCTAAGTTCTTCTCTACAGTTTACTGGATTCAAAACATATGATTAACCTGAGGTGTTATTATGGGCCTAAATGTGCCAGTGTGATTATAAAGGCGCTAGTCATGGTATAATACCACAGACCAAGATCGACAAGCTTGTGGAGTTTATGACACCCTACTCTGTATTCATTATACATCTTCCCTACTATATATATATATATATATATATATATATATATATATATATATATATATATATATATATATATATATCAAAGCACACATGAAGACTATAACTGTGTGTATACTAGAGCTTGTCTTGTCTACAGGAATGTGAGTACTACTTTTGAATAAGCTGGGGGTCGCTTCAATTAAAATAACCATTGGGATACATAAGGGCATATACAGTAAATTCGCACAGCCAGGATGTTACCTTATACATTATAAGTAAATGTTGCTCAAGTTGCAACAGCTGATTTACACTCCTGGATCAACAGGTGTTGGTG